>MNAD01001557.1:0-78541 GCA_001895945.1 Trametes pubescens
GGGGTTCTGACGGCGGCTGTGGTGGAGGTGGTGCTGAAGACGGCTGGGAGGGTGTAAATGCACGCAACCTTGGCGATGTCGGTGGTTGTGGTCCATCGCCGTTCCGTAGAGAGGATGAAGATGGACTTGGCCTGAGTTTGAACGAGATAGCTTGATGTCGGCCGTTCAACGCTGTGGGCTCCTGTGGGATTGGACCTGCGCCGTTTACTTGTGCCTGTAAAATGGGAGCGAATATCCTTGAGCTTACGGGTCTACGTGTCGCCCAAGAGAAGTCCACCTACGCCGCTCGCACTACCCGGTTGCGCTCTCCCAACTTCGACCTGCTTACCCTTCAGCGCCGAAGGCCCGGTGGGTATAGATGCGGCTGGGCCTGTCGGGATGCTACCGTGTCCATTGAGATACGGTTTTGCGCTTCTTCCTCTGATCCCAGCTTGTGCGTGAAGAAGACTTCGCGGACCTGTAGGAGGAGTCGCTCCTATACGTGAGGTAGACGACGCGCCAGAGGTGGCTGAAGAGGCAGTGACAGCAGGGGCCGATGCAGGGAGGGAGTTTAGCAATGCTCGCGGTGCCCGCGGCGGAGCCTTGCCCGACATCGACGAGCAGGGCGGAAGGGGAGATGTACTCGGAGGGGAAGGGTGAAGAGGACGTGGTCAAGATGGTGGTCGTGGGTCAAGCAGCATCGCCCTTGCTGCTTCGCGCCCTTGTGGCGACACCTTCGGCCAGCGCAACTTTGTCTCAAACTTCAAGGCGACCATTCTTCCCTCTCTTCCAAGTTCACTCATGGAATACGTACACGGGGGTAGCAGACAAATTTTCCCATTACTATCGCTCACAAAAACCTTCGACCGCATCCCATCCACGCAGACCGCAACAACCATGCACAGACGCCCTTCCATATCACCCACTCGTCTCAGCGCCAGCTCATATACCGCGTGGATTCTGCACGATGACGGCGTATTGTTGTTGTGGCTAGCAGGTAAGCGTATCCTCGCGATGAGCTCAGGGCTTGTCTGCGTACTATGGTGATTGCGACTCGACGCGCCGCCTGCCGCGCACTGTCGTCGGGATGATTGGTGGTCCTGCGGCGCAGCCTTGTACCAAGCGCACAACCAGCGAACCGCCGCTAATCAGACTGACGAAAGTCGGCGAGCACGAAGCCCAGCAGAGAGACTTGAAGGAACGTCCGGGGGAGGGGAGCTGGGGGATTCGGAACAAACGCACGAAGACGCAGGCGTGGTAGCGGGCGGAGGTCAGAATCGTCAGATGACCTTGAGAGGACCCTTTCGGAGATTCAACCTAAAGTTGAGCACGCTGATAGCCCCTGATAGCCCTCGCCTATCTGAGATCCAAACGGCATAGATAAGATGGAAAGCACAGCTTTATGCTCGCCGAATCGATTACTCTGGATTTAGCAGCATCGATCGAGTCAAGGTTTCGAAATACACCGAAGTACATCTTGTGCATCTCTCCACTTGACTACGTGCCGTGCACTTAAACCACGCAGAGGAACCTCTATCTTCGGGGAACATCATCATGACTCTGGACGTACTCCATTTCATCGACAACAAGGGGGGGAACGCGGAGGAGATCCGGGAGTCGCAGCGGAAGCGCGGCCTCTCGGTTGAGCTCGTAGACGAGATCATCCAGATGTACACGGACTGGGTCAAGCGTGCGTGAGGAGCCTCCTCCGTGGTCGATTGCGCAACTGCAACGTTTCTTCGACAGTGGACTTCGAGGCGAACAATCTAGCGAAGACAGTCAATGGTGTGCAGAAAGAGATAGCAGCGAAAAAGAAGGCGCGTCGCGCACCTTAGCGTGGAAGTGTGTGTGCTGACTATTTCCTGCAGGCAAAAGAGAACGCGGACGAACTCGTCGCTAAGAAGAAGGACATTGACGCGCAGGTAGCGGCAAAGCGCACAGAGTCCAAGGAGCTCGAGGCGAAGATGCGTCAGAAAGCTTCGACAGTTGGAAACATTGTCGGCAAGAACGTGCCGGTCAGCTTGACAGAGGTGTGTACGGATACCGATCTGCGAGCGCATAGACTCTCATGGAGGACTACAGGACGACAACGCCACCTTGAAGACATGGCATCCCGAGGGCAAGGATGTGGAGAAGAAGTCGGATATCATGCCTCACCACGAGGTGCTCATGCGGCTAGATGCGATCGACATGGAACGAGGTGAGTGAACATGTTTCGATATCTACAGAGGGTCCAATTCGACGTGAACTGCGTGCAGGTGCCAAGATTGCAGGCCACCGAGGTTACTTCCTCACGAACGACGGCATCGACCTCAACCAGGCGCTGATCTCGTACGGCCTCGATTTCCTGCGCAAGCAGGGCTACAAGAAGGTCCAGCCACCGTTCATGATGAACAAGGAGGTCATGGCCAAGACCGCGCAGCTCGATCAGTTTGACGAGGAGTTGTACAAGGTGCGATATCTATGCGTGCTGTGATCCTACACGACTGACAGACATCGTATAGGTTATCGCTGCGGACGACGAGAAGTACCTTATCGCCACCTCAGAGCAGCCCATCTCCGCCTTCCATTCGGACGAATGGTTCGACTCTCCCGAGACACAGCTCCCGGTCAAGTATGCGGGCTACTCTACATGCTTCCGGAAAGAGGCAGGATCGGCCGGCCGCGACATGTGGGGCATCTTCCGCGTGCACCAATTCGAGAAGGTCGAGCAGTTCTGCATTACGGAGCCCGAGAAGAGCTGGGAGATGCTCGACGCTATGGTCGCGAACTCGGAAGCATTCTATCAGAGCCTCAAGATTCCCTATCGCGTCGTTGCGATCGTCTCGGGCGCGCTGAACCTTGCTGCGGCACAGAAGTACGATCTGGAGGCGTGGTTCCCCTTCCAGGGCGCATACAAGGAGCTCGTGTCGTGCTCGAACTGCACAGATTACCGTAAGTGACTCCCATTACTATGCACAACGGCATTTCTGATGCCCACTCCAGAGAGCCGGAGGCTTGAGGTCCGGTGTGGACTGAAGGCCAAGGACCAGGCGCGCAAACTCTACGTGCACATGCTCAACGGCACGCTCTGTGCAACAGAGCGCGCGCTGTGCTGTCTCGTCGAGAACTACCAGACGCCCGAAGTACGTGTTTCGCGAGTGTTGCAGTATACTGTCGCTGATCGCGTTGCGCAGGGTCTTGTCATTCCTGAGGTCCTGCGGCCATACATGCAGGGTCGCGACTTCCTGCCGTGGGAGAAGGAGCTCCCCAAGAGCTACCAACGCAAACAGGCATAGAGTGCCCGTGGGGCTGAACGAGTAATGGAGCTAGAAGTTTGCTATATGTTGTACACTCTGTCACCACAATTCTCAGCTGTTGTATTGCTCTGATGTCAGGCCGTTTCAATGTTGTTCAAGTAATCGGCAAATGGGGAGGGCATCGCGCTTCGTGAAACAATAACGTCGAAAAATAAGTTTATCCCCTCGTAGCCTCATTTCCAGTCTGTATGCTTCGGCCGCCTGTCTATTCTTGTTCAATATCGAACAATATCGGACGTTTGAGCGATACCGTTGTTCGAATGGGCGATCAACTGAAGATAACATGTACAAACATGAATGAAGGTTGCACACGAGTGCACACGGCGCCTATATCATGATGTTGGCCCAGCTCGTTCTTCGCGACTACCACAACGTCCGGCTCACCTTAACTGACTTTGCCCCCTCCGACCGCCACTACCCCTTGCATCCACCTTGAACTCCACAAAGGCAATCGACTAATAGGTACCGACAACATGACGGTCGATGCTCACCTGCGAAGCTTGCGAGATGAACTTCGGGGAATATACAGTGCTATGGCCGATTTCGGCTCAGCCACGCTCGCAGCAAAGCCGCCCATACTCGACTCCTCCATAGACTTAGATGGGCAGTCGAACGATGAGTTCCACTCTCACCAAGACGCAGTCCACGGCCTCAGAGGATTGCGAGACTCTGTCAAACGCGATCTGGATGTTCTCGAGAAGGTGAGCGAGGAGCAAGGTCCTATCGTCGGCAGGTGAATGCTCATCATCTGCGAATCCTGCTTCAGTAGTTTCTCGATGATCCAGCATGCGCTTCCATGCCCGCTCTCTCAACCAACGCGCCATATTTGATCTCTGTCTGGAACGAAGTGCTCTACGCGCCGCCGCCTATCGTGACGATCGGCCGATCTTTTCCAGACGCCCCTCAACCAGCTAGCATTCCCCGCCGCGGATCGCGCAAGTCACCGGGGGTAAAGGTAGATGTGGTCGTCGATGGCGGCAAACGATGGATTCGAGTAAACACGTATGTCTCTGTTGCTCGCCTGCTATGGGAGGGGTACTGACAGTAAATTAAGGACGAAAAACTCGCGTCTCCTAGCGGAGTTTCGCGAACTCGATTCCTACGTCACTGGTTCAGAAGACGAATCTTCAGACGACGAATCCCGGCCGTCACTGGCACCGAAGGGATTCGATAATTCGATGCTCAGCGCGGGCCGCTCCCTTCTCGACGCAGCTAAACGCCATCCTCTCCCCGGGGCGGGAGGAGTACCTTCAGTTACCCTGAGACTAACACGCCTGGACCCCTCTCCTTCGAATCCCAGGGATTACGATCCTCGTATAGCCCAGACGATACAACACCTGCGCGACATGGGCATTGAGGTTCAGCTTGGCGAACGCCAACAACTACATGTGCCTCAAACGGCGCCCCCAGCGTCGCGTCGACTAGAGCCTACTACTCGTGTCAACCTCGACCTCTCTCTTCTTATCGCGCTCGTGTCCGATATAACGCATTCACCCCTACCGACGTCTGTAGTTGACGCAGAAGCTCGATACGTCCCCTCATCACAATATCGCGAGTGGAAGCGCAAACGCCCTGAGGCGTGCAAAGGCAACAACGAGGAGGCTGAGGATGGCGCACCTTGGGACTCGAATGGCCCCAGCGAGCATTCCCGAGCGCTCTCTAACCAGGCGTTGCAAGAGATGGCGCGTGGGCTGTTGGACGAGCTCCGCGACCGTCTGGTCGCGGTTTCCTCGCCGACGCTCGAAGGCGTCGAGTTCTGGACCACGTCGGAAGCGCGCGACCGCTGTCTCCGCATCGTGCTCTCCAAGATCGGAGGCCGCAACGAAAAGCAGCGGGTGGCTGCCCTGTTCCCTTCCGCAAACACGAGCATATCTCAGGCGGAGGACGCATACTGGGAAAACTCCCGCTATCCTAAGGCGTTCCTCCCGGTAGTGCCCATCCGCGTTTTCGACACCGTGGTTCCGCCGCCGGACCTCAACCCGCCTCTGCTATCGGAAAATGGCCGCGCTCTCTCTCCGTTCTTCGCGCTTCTGTCGCGCACCTGCCGCAATATCCTTATCCAAGAGACCCCTTCCCCTACACCTACGCCTCCACCTCCCAGCGACCGCCAGCCGGCTCACTCGACAGCGGCGCAAGCCGAGCGCCGCGGCCGCCCAGGCGCTGCCGACGACGACGAGATCGAGCGGGCGACGGTGATGAAGGCGAACCCGCGGCTCACCGCGCACACGGTACAGAGCATGCTCTGGGGCGCAGCGCGGGGGTGGACGACCGTGACCGCGAACAAGTCGAGCGTGAAGGCGATCCTGCGGGATATCAGAGCGAGCGAGGGCGGGTATGGGTGGTTTGAAGAGAGTCGGGTCAGCGCGGAAGGCCAGGAGGAGGCGGGTGTGGTGGCGGAGGCGGCGGCGATGTGGGTTGTGGACCCGCGCAGCTTGGCGGAGGGAATGCGGGCGGATTACCAGGAAGAGGCTTAATTCATGCATGTAGCGGAGTAAATCTTAGAATTGCTAAACATCCCATCAACCACTGTGGATGGGATACTGTATCACGACATAAAGCGTTGACAGGCATAGTACTATATGACAATCACTCGACGTGGGTATAATAACAACAAAAAGAGCGGCGGGTGGTAAGCGAAAGCAGGTCCGATGGTATGCGAATGTGTTTGACGGCCACAGTTACGAGCTAATGAGGTCGTCAGTATCGTTACTGTAACTGCGCAGTTACAAATAACATGCTACTACTTACACGGGAGCAACAGACGTCTCAGGGCCTGGAAGCAAACGCGCATCAGCATGGGTCGCTCCAGCTTGGAGATGAGAAACGTACCGGAAGCTGCCTTTAGCGTGGGGAACGGTGTCTCCGCGCAGGAAGCCTCGATATCGTCCATGGTCTTACCGGCAGGAAGCGTGGCCACGCTCGCGGCCGCGGCTTGAGGCGTGGGGATGATGTCTGAGCAGTTGACGAGCGTGCTCGCGTCCTGTCCGAGGAGCGCCATCTTGGCCATCGCAGCTTCGAACTGGCTGACCATCCGCGCCTGGTCGGCTGATGTCACGACGGCGGTAAGTTACCAGCGTAGGATGGTAAGGGCAGTATGGTATACGTACAGACGTAGGACTGCCACTGACAAGACGTGCGCGAATCCCTGTGGTATGCGGTTAGCGTATCGTTTGCGTTAGGTCGGGGAAAAGGCGCACCTCGCAATGAGCGAGTCTGAGAGCATGCGGAACTCTCCAGGAAGGGGTGACTTGGCCTCGAATGTGGGATTGGAGTCATTGCCGGGGAAGGCGGTCCCATTGAGTAAGGTCTATCATGGGAAAGAAAGGTCAATCTCACATTCTGCGCAAGTTGGAATTATAATAATGCCCGACTCACTTCAACGAAAAACTGCGCGTCGAACACCGACGGCGTGGAGTCCAGCGGCGATCCCGCGATACTCTATCATGCATCATCAGCTATCGACGGGAGCATCATCACAAAGTACATGCTTACAGTAACGATATGCTCTTGAGCCGCGACACTGTGCGCGGCAAGCAGGGCGACGACCTCGTCCGCGGAGAAACCCGCGTCCGACATGCGCGCCAGGATCGTGTCGACGGAGTCGCCAGGGCTGGGGACCAAACCATCCGGCGACGCCTGCGAGACGTTCGAGCGGCCAGCAAGGAACTCGAGGCGGGGGCCGCCGAGACAGTTGCTCACGCCCACAGCGCTCGCGAACTGGATACTGTGGACGACTAGTAAGTTTGTGATGTTAAACAGCGCATAGAGCAAGTCAACGACGTACAAGTCCCCGAATGACACGTTGTAGCGGAGCGCGACCGGCCGCTGGAGCTCAACGATGTCGTCTACCCCGACATTCTCGGCGTAGGCAAGCTCGACGTCGGAGTGGGCCATGATAGATCCATCTAATGTCCGCCGTTAGTATGGCGGGTAGCATCACCTAGCGAAGTAGCTGATTATACCTGCTCCTCCGCCGCTGTGAATGAAGGGTAAGCAGACTGTGAATGAATAAGCGGCGCTGTACGTACCCGGCCGTAGACGAGATCCCAATAGCATCGTGGAAGGCCAACTGTGAAGCAGACAATGTTACCAAAAGAAAAACACGTCGGAAGTCTGTGAACTTACCCGAAGGGACTCATGCGCTTCCTCTCCTGCAAGGCAGGAAGTCAGCTTCAGACATCCAACGGGCTATAAGGATGAACGAGACAAACCGCACTGGCCACCCTGGAAGCTGTCAGCATACAGTCAGTACATATACCACGTACTATCTTCCAGGACCTTCGAGATACTCACAGGCCGTTAGCACCTTGAATGTCATCCAAGACGTCGTACCAAACGCAACACTATGCAACGATCCAGGTCAGACCACACTAAATTGGGGAGTAATTAGGAAAGGTCTCACCTTGGAGTCGCTGGCAGTCTGTCCGTTACTGCATGTCGCCCGCTTCGATGTCGGCGGAGCGGCAGAGACGGCCAGAACCAAAGTCGCGATGGAGAAGAATATCTTGGACAGCATCACGGCGAAAAGGAGGGACGCAGTCAGACGGAAAGCCAACAAGATAGGGCCCCTAGGTGAACCCGAAAGGAGTGGTCGGGATGAAGGAGGGATGCTGAATCCAAGTGCATAGCGTGCAGGTTATATAGCCCCAGGGAGGCGACTCGAACTTCACGTAACACAAGCGCTCCTACACATAGGGCAGCCCGACGCAGTGAGCTCGGCTGCGTGCTTTGTGTGTCGCAGTGGTCAGCGAATTCCTGATGATGGATTGCGCATCAACGGAGGGATGCTCGCATAAAGCGGGCTCGGTGTTTTCGGTGCTGTGAGTCGAGCTTCGCATACGTCCAGAACGCCTCCGTCCATCGCACTTGTGTGACCCGCAGCAGCTGCGTGAGTGCGCATTCCTGCCACAACTTGGAAATCAGCGCTGATACTGAGGCAAGTGATCCAGATGGAAGACCTTCTATTTGCCTCAAGCGTGTTGAATGGACTCCGCCTGTGCTCACGGAGTCCCCACACAAGCACGAGTCCGCCGACAGCAGATAGTAACGTGTAGCCCACCCCGGCTGTGTCGTGGTCCGAGGGCGATATAGGCGTCTCTGTCAAGAAATGGAAGGGTGGTTTGCGAATAAGGCCAAGTCCATAAGGTTTAGTCTACGTTAACGATTACTCACACCAACGACGATATTTTTGGGTCGAAGCAGGTCAATCACTGAGAACGATTTGTGATGTCCCCGAGCTGCACTTAGCCGCGCAGTCTTGCTGAAGCGATGACATCCGCTTACTCTGAGGATACACGTACCATGCTCGGCTACTAACTTCGGGGTTTGACGGGGACTCTGCGGACGACAATCGTTTCGTTTCATCAGTATCGTTTGCACAAGTAGTTGTGCTGTGTTTGAAAGAGACGTACAATGGATGTGTTCACAAAATTTGAGGGAGGAATATAGGCCTCTCGAAGGAGAAGAGCACCTAGCACGAAGCGCAAGAGAAGGATGCGATGTCCGCGTGAATTCGTCGTGATGAGTATTTGGTCCGTAGGCCGCAGCTATGATGGCGGGGGTATATGAATGCGTGCAACTCGCTTTCATATCGACCAGATTCGCGGAGGCAATTCTGACCGGGCATGTGTGTCGGAGCCCTTCCTGATTTGATATTGGATGGAGAATGGAAGCTAGAGATGGCAAGCATCGCACTCGCACCGTATTCGAAAGTTGGAGTAAAATGCACCCACTCACCGTATTTCATGCATTATATCATGCATATATACCTCATCAAAAGGGACGGACGGCCGCGGAGGACAACCCCCAATCGCAGCGTGCTCCTCAGCCCAATCTGTAATGTTTGCTCCTTGCCAGTGAACGCTGTGCGGCGCGCTAGCCCTCATGAGAAGAACTGATCTGATACAAATACAACGTAACAGCATTATAGCGGAATAGGATGTAAGGCGGGAGGCAGGGGTCGTAAATGCTTCAAGGATGTTGCCCCTGACATGTGTGGATGGCATGTCACTGCATATGATGCAAATTAAGCCGCCTGCGTATGAATTCATGGTCATTGAGACACATACCTTCAATTATCACTGCGCTCATGCTCGGTCTTCTGCTTCTCCACCACAAGCTTCCATCCTCCGTATAGTTGGTTCACAATCGCGCTGCGCTTCAGCACAGCGAGCTCCTTTGCTCTTTCGTCATAGAATGCGGCAAGCTTGGAAGGATCCGTCTCGCTCTGTTGCAACACTTCGTCAGGGAACGACACACAGCTAGGCCGAGTCAGGGTACCTGGATTTCGCGGAACGTAGATTTCGTCCTCCGTACGAAGTAGTGGCGAAAGTTGTATGAGCTGAACGACTGCGAGGTGCGCAGCATAGAGTGGTACAGATGGAGCAGAGACTGCTTCGTTGGAGGAGATGCCATGCTGTACGAGTGCGGAAGACAACCGTGGATGCGAAGCGCGAGGGGAATCTGACGCAGCAGAACGACTAAGCGCCCGCCGATCTCAGATCCAGGCCGTCTCGGGCCGCCTGCTAGTGGGTACCGGCCCGTATCCTTTTGCGTCCACGCCCATGCTTTCTTCCAGACGGCCACGACGGCGAGGGCGAGGACGACTACAGCACTGGCCACTCATGAAGATGTCTCTAAATCCATGATGTGCTATAGGAAGATCCAGACTCTGCTACGGTATGTAGCAACCTGTCCGAACATGTTGGCAAAGCCGTCGCATTCCCTTTGTCTCTGCCATGAATGGGCTTGCGCCGGGCCACCCCTGGCTATACAGATCATGGGCCACAATCCATTGCAACGGCTCTTTGCCACACAATGTGTGGCCCAGTGCCGTCGCAATCACAGCCCACTATTTATTGCCCTCCTGCATCTTCATCTAATCCACCCTCAACACACCCCTCAATATCTTCCGCCTGTCCCTTCCACCTGCAGCCCATGTCGCGTCCAAATTTTCGTAACCCCTTCGCTCAGGGAGCTGAAAAGACAGGTCAATTTGGTGATGATGAAGACATGGGCGGTTCATGTGGCCTGGTAGCCACGCACGCGAGTAGTGGCAGCGCCGCCGAAGAGCTCGGACGGGTACGCAAAGCCTCCCTCACGTTACGCAAACGCATTCTTGGCCCTCTACCTCTCTTGAAAAAGGCTGCCGGCTTCTTCGCACCCACTACATCTCAGTCGGAGGCGCGGAGAAATCAGCTTCGAGACCTTTTATCCCAGAACTCTGGGCCGAAGCCGTTGGTGCTCCCGAGGCCACTTGCGGGAAGGCCCACTCGTCCGCCACGCCCGGTGTCCATCGATGCGGAAGTACTGGAGTATATGAGCAAGTTTCCCTCGCCTGCGGCAATGATATCGGGCTGGGAAGCAGCGAGGAAGGTCGAGGCCGTCCCCAAGCGTCTCGCAGAGGTGTCGACCAGACCCTCCGTCCATCACAGCAGCCCTAACGCAGACGCCCCACGACATCCCCCGGCAAAGGTTGGACACTTGGGGGTGTCACTCCCATCCATTCCGAATGTACGGCAGAAGGTCGGGGTCGCCTCCGGTCACCGTGGTTTACTGCATCGGAGACGGAAAGATCCCGACTTGGATGACACACACTGGGAAGTGCTGCAGTGTCGGAAGCTGCGCATTCCACCGCCCAGCCACACCAAGTGGATGAGTGCGGGCGTGCTGGGGCAAGGAGGTTTCGGGACAGTGTACCGCGTGTTGAATGTCGTCCGGAGACAGCAGTGTGCGATGAAGGTCGTGCACTACGGACGCGGGTTGTCGGATGCCTGCTGCAACGGGACAATCAACGAGCTGAAGGTCCTGAGCAGGTTAGCGGAGGATGCTCATACCTCGCCGTTTCTGTTGCGGCCATTCTTGGGCGACGAACTCTGGGCATGGCACTCTGCTGGGGAGTACCTCCACATCGTGACCGAATTATGCACGGGGGGACACTTAGGATGGTACAAGTACAACCTGGTGGACTACAACCTCTCCTTGATCTGTGCGGAGGTGGTGAGTTCTTCCCCATCGACGTCTATCGTTAACAACTGACACTGTTGTGGAGATCCTTGGCCTCAACTATCTTCACCGTCTAGGAATCGTACACCATGACCTCAAACCGGCCAATATACTAGTGAACGCGGACGGTCATTGTGTAATCGCAGACTTTGGCGGTGCCCAGTTCCTCGATGTGTCGGGAAGCCTCCCGCACTCCCAACTCCAAACGGCTGTCATGACCGACGCCTTTGCCGCGCCGGAGCTGCTCTGCAAGGACGCCTCCCTATATCCAATGTACGACGAAGCCGTGGATTACTGGGCACTGGGTACGACGTTGGTTTCGTTGCTCATGGATGACGTGAGTCATCACTTGCTTATCTAACTCGACGCAGGCAACGCTTACTTCTGCGAATTGTTCCTCTGCAGGCATACCTACCGGGTTCGCATGACATGTCTTCGATGAAGCGTAAGTTACACGTGATCGAGGAGAAGATGGAGCATGGCCGCGCCTCGTTGCGCCTCCGGACCTTCGTGATGGCAGTCAGTATCATTCGCGACTTCTGTGAGAATCACCGCTGACTAGCTTGTGCAACTCACAGTTGCTGAACATGGAACCGTCGGAGAGACCGAGGTTTCCGGAGATTGGAGCCCTGGAGCTCTTGAGGAATGTGTAAGCCCTCTCTCAGAGCCTTCAATATTGTCTCTATAGCAGTAGCTCACCGTACCCGTATTCAGGGATTGGGCTGCGGTAGAGGCTTTGCGGGTGCCACGTAAGTACATCTCCCCTTGACGTTACTATAAGCATACACTAATTCACCCTGTTGTACCCTAGCGTTTCAGATCGTCAAGCAAGTCGGAGCTAAGTCGCACGGTTTCGAGATCCCCATGGCGATGGCGCACGAAACGTCGAAGCCGGTCGACTTCCTCGCTCGGCTACGGCAGGAGCAGCTATCGCTTGTCGTCGACGATTCATACGACGTCAGGTGGCACAACGCATCTATCGAGGGGCGTCTGTGACCCTTGCCGTCCGTTCTCTTTCTTCCTGGTTTCCTTCTCTTATGCTCTCTCAGCACTGCCATTAGCCTCTAGCGTTACGGCGTTCAGTCCCTCAAGTTACTTCGCGTTACTAGCTATCTCAATCTTCGCTTTTCCGCATGTACACGTATATTATCATTTCGCATATTTTTCTCATTTCTAATGTACTAGTGGGGCATCAGATTATAATGTCGTATTTTGACCCACCGCGAGAGCGCCCAATGTACTGAAAAGAATGAGGTCAACAAGCGCTTGTCCCGTATGCTCCTTCGACTTGGCCCACGAGCACCATCACCCTGCGCCACCAAATCTTTTTGCTTTCGCACTCGCGCACGCCTTACATCCCATGTGAGGGTACATGATCTGCAAGGCATAGTGCAATGCTCAACGTCGATCGCTAGACCTTCACGCGGTCCTCCTACGCCGGACCTACGGTGGCTATGTCTTCGCCGAGCAGCATACTCTCGCAACACCTGCGAGAGACCAAGGCAGCATACCTAGATGCAGTGAAAGCAGGAAAAGGACGCGACTGGACGGTCGTCATGGGCAACGAGGCCGGTGGTAAGCACCCAGTACTCCCTCGCGTAACCTGCAGCTCACCAGATCTTCCTAGATCTCGACTCGATTGCGAGCGCGATCGCCTATGCGTGGTACGCCGCGAAGGTGCAAGGCACCCCCGCGGTGCCGCTCACGCAGACACCTCGCGCGGAGCTCCATCTGCGCGCGGAGAACGAGCACGCACTTGCGCTCGCGCACCTGGACGCGGACGCGGACATCCTCTGTGTGGACGATGTACCCGCGGCACACCCCTTCCCCTCCGTGCGCTTTGCGCTCGTCGACCACAACCGCCTGCAGGCACGCTTTGCGCGCGAGAATCCAGACGCGCGCGTCGTCGCAGTCGTCGACCACCACGAGGACGAGGGCCTGTACACAAACACGGCGGACCCGCGCATCATCGTCGTGCCGACTGGGAGCTGCGCGTCGCTCGTCACGCGGCTGTTTGAGGACCATCCGGAGCAGATGGTGCCCGAGCTCGCGACGCTCCTTCTGTGCAGCGTCCTCATCGACACCAGCGGGCTGAAGCCTGGCGGAAAGGCGGAAGACGCGGATCGCTGGGCGGCGTCGTTCCTGCTTCCCTTGGCGTCAGTTCCGCAGAACGTCACCGTCGACGCGGCTGGGCTCAGCGCCGGAGCTCCGGAGGAGATGCCGCACATCCAGGAGCTGCACGCAACGTTGCAGGAGAAGAAAGCGTCGGTTGCGCACCTACACACGCTCGATCTGCTACGGAGGGACTACAAAGAGTACACGCTCACCCCCGCGAACATGCCCTCCAAGGAAGTCCTCGTCGGCCTTTCGACCGTCCCGATCGGCTTCAAGTCGTGGCTCCCGCGCCATGCGGACTTCTGGTCACAGACGGAGCAATACATGACCGACCGAGGGCTGACCGTGTTGGGTATCCTGACGTCGTTCCGCGACGAGGAGAAGACGGGGAAGAGCGGGCGGGGGAAGCACCGCCGGGAGCAGATGTACGTCGTGCGGGACGACAAGGACCTTGCGGATGCGTTGTTCGACGGGTTGGAGGAGTGCGAGGAACTGCAGTTGGAGAGGAAGAAGTTCCCCGACTTCGGCGTGCACAAGAATTTCAGCTCGGGCTTCCGCGCACGAGTGTGGAAGCAGAAGAACGTGGACGCGACGAGGAAGGTGACGGCACCCATCGTAAAGAGCATCATAGAGGGCCGCTCCAAGGCTGCCAGTTTGTGACGATCCACAAAGGGTCTTCGCGGTGGCGTTTGCTCTTAGCTTAGGATAGGTTTATGTGTGTGTGTTGTTGTATCCATCACTCGTTCGCCTGTAAAACTACGTCTCATAGTGTAGACCACAAATATATTCCACTCGTTCCGCCAAGGCTGCATACTCGCCGTAAATCATTTACTAGTTGAAGCACTGTGACGTAACACATACGACCGCGTGATTTGTAGGGGTATGCCCGTGTTTACATTTTCACAAGACCTGCCCGATATAGCAGGCACTTCTCTATTGCCCTTTGGTTTGGTAGCCTCGTGTGGTAGCCGGGGCGTGTAGGCGCCCGAGTGCTCTGACCCGCCGCGAGCGTGCGACCTCGGATGTCCTCAACACTCCGCCACTTCCAGTCTCGCCGAACCGTCTCTCATACGGCGTCGACGACGTCCTCCCTGTCTAGAGTACGTCTGCCTCGCACGCTGGTGGTTTCCCTACCCACTGAACCACACCCCTCGGCTGAGTAATCTCTGACTGCCTGTGCTCCACAACTTCATACGGTGCTTGCTTCCGACCCTCAGCGGCACAACTTTCCTAGCTGCCGACCCTTCTATCATGAGTGCTGCTCCTACATCTAATCCTGCCTTCGCGGTCGACGCGAACGGCATCCCCATCGAGTCATGGGGCGGAAAGTTTGAACGCAAGTTCAAGGAAAACCCGTTCGTGCCCGTGTGTGAGTTCCTCCCTTTGCCCAAGCTCCCGCATCACCACTTCTCCTGACCGTGACCCCGTGCAGTGGCGGGCTTGACGACCGTGTCGCTCATCGTCGCGGGCGCGAAGCTGCGGCGGCGCGACAGCGCGTCGCTCAACACCTGGCTGCGCGTGCGCGTGCTCATGCAGGGCCTCACGATCGTCGCCGTCGTCGGCGGCTCGTGGTGGTACGGTCAGATGAAGCACCAGAAGGAGGCTGCGAACGCGGCCGAGCAGGAGCGCGTCCTGCAGCGCGCCGGGTTCGAGGCGCGCCTGCGCGTGGCGGAGGAGACGGAACGGCTCGAGCAGCTCGAGGCGCAGGTGCACTCGAGGGCAGCGGCGCAGGGCGGCGCGAAGGGCGGGTGGTTTGGCGGGTGGTTTGGGAAGGGCAGCGAGTCGGGGAGTGGGGGCGCGGATGGCTCGTCCGCGTCGAAAGGAGCAGGTCCCAGTGCGTGATTGTTTATTTGATCCTGTGTATATTCGGCTCGTATTCCGCTCTACGAATACATGCAGAACCCCCTTCTCATCACTCGCCGGGAGCTGTGTGCTACTGTATAGTAGGTTCCTCCGTGAGCGAGCACACCGGAGGACGTGAATGTCTCTGGCACAGCGACGTGTGGGACCGGGATGTGGCGCCTTGTGTATCGCGAGTTTGAGGTAGAATAGCAGATCCTATTTAGAAGAATACGAACTCAGTCAAGAGAGAGCCGAAGGTCATCGCAAATCGCACACTACACACCTCTGGTAGAACATCTGATCTTGGTTTGACTCCGGGGCTAGCCGCCGTGCAAGGTCGAGATGAAGACGATCTCGTCGCCGTCCTTGAGCTGATATTCGCCTTCGCCCTCCAACTCCCAGTCCGCGTCGTTCACCAGGACCAGAATACCCGGTCGTCTGAGAGTCGGGCATTGCCAAGATCAGTCTAAGCTGCTACGGCTCCGGACGCGCCTGCGGCACGCACACTGTCCCATTCTCGATGAACAGCTCCACACGCTCCTTCAGGAGGTTATCCCGCAGCCAGCACACGAGGTATTCAAGGTCGACGGGCTTCTTGGGCGCGTCGCCATCGTCTGCTGGGCTTTGTCCCTGCGCAGCGGGGACGAGAGCAGGGAGCGTGATGCGGTGTGAGCGTTCGTTCGCGAAGAGCAGCTCGAGGCCGCCGCTGAACTCGATCTTGAGCGATATAGTGGTCATTATCTTGTCTTTGAATGTTTCGTTGGGTATGTTGTACGAAGAAGAGGAGGTAGCAAGGAGGTAGCCGTTCAAAATCAGATAGATACACTTTCCGCCTTCGGCGTCTCGAAATATAATGAGCGCCTATTTGCATGGGCCCAGATAAGCTTCGCCGATCTGTGATCGGCGGAGACTTTCGCACGCTTGGCGACGGGGTAGCAAAGCGCCCTTATCCCCGCCTCCCCGCTTGAACTTGCTCGCCCGCTTGGTGCGTGACTGTGCTATTTAAACTGCTGGAGTTGTGCCCGCCACCGCTCAGGCAACCTCATACTTCCTTCTCATACCGCAACATCGACTCAAGCCAGACCCGCACCTCCACGACTCAAGACCATGCCGCTCAACCTCGACGGATTCACCGCGCATATATGTTGCGATGGCGTGGAGCTCGAAATGTATGATATTCAGAAAGAAGACGACAAGACTATAACGTGCTGGATTCCTAGCGAGGAGGGAAAGGTTCGTAGTCGGATTGCGATTGAGGACGCCGTTCAAATCAGGGTACGGGGACAACTTCACGCTAACACTCCATCAGAAGTTTACACTTCATTGGAGTGACGAATCTGCTGCGACGAAGGCACAAATCGACGGTTATGTTGACGGCCGCCGCGTGTGCCGAACGGTGCATCGGGACCAAGTCAAGGGTTGTTGCGATGGTCTCTACACCGTAGGACAGACACGACCGTTCGTGTTCTCGCCGTTGATTCTCACCGGTAAGTGTTCTGTCAGTCTCAATATGCGGTGGCTTACATAAAGTCGGGGTACACTAGACGACATTCTAGTATCATCCGAAGTAGATGAGGAGCTTGGCTCCATTCGCATCACCATGACGCGTGCTCAAAACTTCATCGATTCCGATGCACCTCACACGGGATTTAAGGTGGCCGAAATTGGAGCTGTACACGAGAAGAGCAAGAAGGCTGGCGTGCATGCAGTCTCGTAAGTTCTAGGTTAAGATTGCTCTTGGCTCAGCGGTGACCTTAGCGAACCCTCGCCCACCTAGTTTCGGAGAAGTCAAGGCGGTCGAAGTCAAGAAGTCCTCCACGCCAATCGGACTTGAGAAGGAGCCATTTGCGATCTTCAAGTTCCGGTACAGACCATTAGGTGCGTTTGCCCCTTCATATAAGTTTAAGCTCCACACTGAGAGTTTACACGTGCCTTAGAACTACTGAGAGCGAACGGTATTGCGCCGCTTCCTCCGCAAGCCGCCAAGGGCAAGAAGAGATCTTTAGATGTTCCAGATGACAACAACGGCGCGGGCCCCAGCAACAAACGAGTGCGTGAGGATCATATGGTCAAGCCCGACCCTGACGAGGACGATGAAGACGACGCCGAAGACGATGTTGTGTTCCTCCAAGTATGTTCTTCCATGTCCGTCTATCCGTGTGCTAACATTGTTCCTCGTATAGGAACAACTCTCTATGATCCAGAAACGCCTAGCGGACGCGCAAGCTGCGAAGAGGACCAAAACCGTCGTGAAGCGGGAGACGTCTCCCATCATCGTCCCGTCCTCAATTAGCGATGAGGTCATCGATCTGACGTGAAGCGTCCTCCTTCCCTCCCGTGTCCTAGTCGGATGTATGATTCTGTTCACGCCGTTTCTTCTCTGGGTTCTTCTGTTATTGGGTTTATTGTTATCGCTATTGGGCCTCCGAGGCTCACATACCTCCCGAATTCACTACGTGTTCCCTGCATAATGTGTTTTTGTTTCCATACCCCCTCCCATTTAATGTTCAGGTTACAGCAAAATCCATATCCGCGAGTCGAATTTTTGTGTACATAGCGAAAGTGTGCCTTGCGGTGGGCGCGCTTGTGATCTCAGATCTCAGATCGAGCCGCCTAGATTGCGTTCTCCGATGTCGATCGGTGAGTATCCAGCTCTATTATATGGCTTGGAGCCACTCACTCACTGCGCCCACTCCTGCCAACTTGTCTGAATCTTTGCTTGTGTGCTGCTTCAGTGGATTCCTCGTCGTGGAGAACCGCTCTGCTTTCTCATTTAACCGTAAGATAGTCTGAAAGTCGAAATTCTATAAACAGCACTCAGGAGTTCTCGCCAGCCCTCAAGCTCGTCAAACCGCGGGCGGTCTGGCAAGGATGCGTCTCCAAATCAAAGGATACTCCGTGCATATAAGCTGTGGCGGCGAAGAACTCGAAGCATATGACGTACAGAATGGGGACAGCACCACAACATGCTGGATCGCAAGCGAGGAAGGGAGGGTAATGTCCCTTTCACGATCATACACTAATACTTAGCGGGCTGTTCGTGACATCAGCGCTGACAATCTTTGCCAGAGATTCATCGTGAAGTGGGAGGAGGCGTCTTCAGAAACGCACATGATCGTCAATACGTATATGGACGGCCGCCTGGTAGACTCTGCGGCGCACTCCGCGCAAGACACAGGCTTCTGCGATGGGGTGTACGAGGCGGGAGGGCGCATACGGCCGTTCATCTTCGCCCCGCTGGTTCTGACAGGTGCGTAGTGGCCCACTTTGGTGACATAGCACTCATCGTCCAGCTGTTTTCCTACTAGACGACGAGAGCCTTGTGTGCGCTGGGCCCAACGAAGAGCTAGGAACCATCCGTGTGACCATGACGCGTGGTACGGCTTCCGCCAGGTCGGAGGAACCGTACTTGGGCCTAGAATGTGCGGTGTCGGAGATTGGAGCGATGCACGAGAGGAGCAAGAAGGCGGGTGTGCATGCAGTATCGTGAGTCGCAAGAGCCATACGAAGCAGCATTTCGCGCGGTAACGAGCCAGTGCGGCAACCGCGTGACTTATCGACTGCTAGTTTTGGAGCCCCAGAAGCGCTCGGAAAGTCCGATGGCTGCGTTACATGGACCGAAGTAGAGGACAAGCCTTTCGCGACGTTCACATTCTGTTATAGACCGTTAGGTGCGTTGCGCTGGCCCGAATGCCGTGGCGGTCTGATTTATCCCTGTGTGTAGAACTTTTGAGAGCGAACGGTATTGCGCCGCTTCGGTCGCCTCCGCCTCTGCCTTCACAATCCTTGAGAGGCAAAAAGCGAGCTTCAAACTCTCAGGCCGGCGGTAGCGGCGCTAGTCAGCGGGACCAGAAACGCGCGCGCGTAGAGGCAATCAAATCAGAGGACTCCGCATTCAAGGTCGAGCGTGCTGACGACGACGCGAATTTCAGCGCCGCGGACGATGTTAGTTCCCTAGAGGTATGTGTCCTCCGTGTGCTTCACTCGCCTCACTCTGAACAGTGTACAGGCGCAATTGGTTCTTTTACAAAAGCGCATTGCGGACGCGAAGGCTGCTCAGAGAGCCGGTACGACCGTCAAGCGGGAAATCTCTCCCATCCGTGTACATTCCTCCTCAAGCTCTAAGGAGGTTATTGACTTGACCTGACTTATTTTTCGTGGCGTTTCTGCGTGGTTCTTTGTCAATATCTACGCTTGTTATCTTGCAACGCCGGTCTCCATCCTCAAGTGTACTCCTGTCTCTATCTGCATGTTCTGTAATTACTAGTTCAAACCATCGCATTCCCTCTCTGTTATCTGAGGGTTTTCCGCCTCTCCCTAGGAAGCTTTGAACGCTCTGTTCTCCGCGGAAAGGACCGAACGGGCGCCAAAGGCATCTCGCTCCCCCGATCTAGATCTGCTCTACGCGGGTGCAGTGACCTTTCAGATCTGACGCGACTTTGTTCGCGCGTCCAACGCGCTCTTCCTGCCTTCACGACGCGCTTCTCGTAGACTCGTACCGCATACACCTAGTTTTTTCGTGCACCGTGACAAACCGCCCTCTGTGCCGCTTTGTTTTCGCTAGCATGCCTGTTGAACTGAACGGATACTCGGCGCATATATGCTGTGATGGCAAAGAACTGGAGACCTACGACGTACGCGTGGAGGACGAGAAGAATATCAGCTGTTGGATTCCTAGTGAAGAGGGAAAGGTAACGTCCACCCCTATCCTTTCAATACGTTGCGTCTAGCACGACCTCGCGCTGAGCTATTGTTTTGATTGTAGAGGTTTATTGTCCATTGGAGCGACGAATCCTCTTCAACTACCATGCAAGTGAAAGTGCTCGTGGACGGCCGCTGTATTGGAATAACTGCACATCCACCAAACCGAACGGGTCGCAGGGATGGCATGTTTGAAACTTCAGGCACTCTGCGTCCTTTCCTGTTTGCCCCGCTGTTGCTCACAGGTTAGTCCACATACCACCCTGTGCAGATGGACTCCACAAGGGCCATGGTAGTTACGTCTTGTTGTGCACCAGACGATGACGCCCTGCTGGACGACAACGTGAACGCAGATCTCGGCACCGTACAAATTGAAATGATGCTGGTTCAGCGCTATGAGAGGAAGAAGAAGTCGCAAAGTCTCAGGCGACATGTGCCCGATATCGGTCCACTACATGAAAGAAGCAAGAAGGCAGGGGTTCACGCAACGGCGTGAGAAGCTGACTTGACCTTTCTTTCTGGAACACGTATCTAACTGACACGACGGCGACTACATGATATAGCTTCGGGCAACCCCAGGAAGTCACGCCTTCGACTACGTCCTACATCCCCCTCGGAGTCGATAAGGAACCCTTCGCCATATTCAAGTTTCGTTACCGGCCGTTAGGTGGGTTCCATGAGTTGCAACCCTACTCATCATCTGATGCCTGCCATCAGAGCTTCTGCAAGCAAACGGGATCGCCCCCCTCCCGGCAAAATCTACTACTAGCAAGAAGCGCCCCTTGGAAGACGTAGATGAACTTGACTGTGCCGGTCCCAGTAGCCGCAAAGACCGGCACACAAAGCCTGTGGTCACCGTCAAGCCGGAGGCCACGGATGATGCAGACGACGACGATGACATGCAGTTCCTCGAGGTGTGATAGATATTCCTTCCGCTCCGCCTATCGACTAACCATACTATTGTACAGGAGCAACTCCAGATGATGCAGCGACGAGTAGAGGAAGCAAGGGCAGCGAAGAGAGCGAAGAACAACGTCAAGCGAGAGATGTCGCCAATCCGTATTCCGTCTTCGGATGATGACGGGATTATTGATTTAACTTAGCCCTCCAACTTCACCTTGTCGCTACCGTACATCGCGGTTTTGATTTTTACGCAGGTGTTTAATTTACATCGTTTTGTTACTGCGGTTCATCATGTACTCAGTCGTACTCCTAGTCCCTGTCGATGACTGTAGTAGATGATATCCGATCTACTTATACAGCGTACGTCGCGTTCAAGGGCACGGTGCGCGCTTCTGCGCCGCCATCTGTCCCGTACTTTCGAGCCGGCGCACCCCAGTCACGATGGAGCCAATACAGCTTCGCGGAGACGACTGCCGCGCCGATCCGCGCGGTTCTCGCGCGCGAGCACGCGCGGTCCACGCAGAACGGGCATTACCTCGGGTGGTTTGCGAAGTTCAAGGACACGCGCGGCCGAGACCGGCTGGTCTGAGACAGTGAGTACTCTATAGCTCCTATAATAGTCGCTCGTAATAGTCGCTCGATGTACGGAACGTACATATTTAGAACGCCGACGAGGGCGGCATGAACCAGTGATATGAAGATTTGGTCTTCTTCTTCGCCACCGCTATAGCGAAGTCGTCCTCACTGAACTCCGGAAACCGCGTCGCCTACAGATACGTTACCGGCGTTGAGTTCGTGACACGGCATGCGGGAGTATACAGCACGCACCGTCCAGATACGACCGTCCGCGACGATCCGCTCGATGCTTGGCTGGTGAGACATGATCGTGCGGATGTCCATCCGAGTGAGCGGCGGACGAGGGCTATGCGAAGAGTGCAGATCGCCGACCTCGGTCACCGTGTGCAGGCGCTTCGCGTGTGCGGCGGCCACGGCGAAGGCGTACTGCGCACAGAGCGCTGTGTGAGAACGCGAAAAATGGGCACGTTATGTGGCGCTGCTCACCGAGTCCTTCGCGGGTATGCTGAGCGCGAACCGCTCCAGCTCCGTGCACTGTATGCAGATCTTCTCCACGCTTTCTTTGGACAGAGTGCAGTTGAGGATCGCGAGGTGGTTGAGCGTCGCGTGGTGCGAGTCTATGATGTTCATGACGAACGCGTCGCCCAGACTGACTCTGTCCGATAGCCGTAGCGTGAGCGACTTGAGCGGGCAGGACCAAGTACGCGTGAGGTTGATCATGGTCGTCCAGAAGGCGGGCATGTTATTCGCGGGAGTAGGTGCGTGTTGGGTATCTAGTGCAAGATGACGAAGGCGTGGCAAAGGCGATATCACTAGTGGAAGCGAGCGGGATGATTCCTAGGTTAGCAGCAAAGCAGGTTAGGCGGTGGTAGATACATGCATATATGCGGTTGGAGAGACTTACATAGCTCGTAAAAGCCAAACTCTCGAGATTGGGGGTATGGGATATCACTCGTAGCATTGCCGTGTGATCGACTTTGGTGCAGTTTATCACATGGAGCCGCGTCAAATGCGGTAAGCTCGGCAAAATGATGTCAAGCATCTCCATGCTGAGAGTATGTATCGACTACAAGTAAACCCATGAGCATACGGCAGGAGATATGTGTGTCGGGCTAACTCACATTGAGAGTGAGGGACATGAGGGTTGGGCGCAGAACGTCCATCCACCTAGGAAATACGTCCACGACGTTCCAGGAGCAACTGTCGATGGTGAGCTCACGCAACCCCGAGAGCTTTACGAGCTCCTCCGACTGATCGGCAGTAAGGTTTCCGTTGAAGCGGAGGCACTCTAAGCCCTGTTTGTCTTGCAAGCTGGGCAGAAACGAGGGCATCACGTCTAACGTGCATGTGAAGGAGCCGAGGTTCTTGCATAGTGCCAGGGTACGAGCGCAGTCATCGAGGAACTTGGGTTGAGGGGTGAACTTCACGGTCGGTATTGCACGTATATCTGTGTCGCTGTTGAGCAATGCAGCGCGAAGTAAGGCCATGGATGTGCGAACCGATGTGCCTGACGTGCGATGCTAAATTCGAGTGTCCTAGAACTGCAGCGAACGGAGATATAATCTAACCGGAGATTGGTAAGCTGGCTCGCCCATAAAGTATAGCATCCATGACGCACCGATGGATAACGCTTTGCTTGATTCAGGCCGAAGGTCAATGTCTTGTACACTCGCGGGACCGCAGCAGCAAGGAACGACCGGCTGACCAGCGAGACAGACACCAAGTCATTTCCAGAGAGATACGCGAAGATGAGTTCGAGGCAGTCGAAGTTGAGGTTATCGGCGGAGACCATTACTCGGAAGAGGTTGCTTACTGCGAACCTGATGAGGAGACGACGCGGGCGGCGGTGAGCTCGCTGCTCGAGTTTAACGGGCGTGTTGTTAGCGCCCGTTAAACTCTATGTAGCCGGCAGTTGCCGGTCACATCCACGCCACCGAAGGCCACCGATCCGTCTTGCTCTCCTCCTTGTTTGTCGTCGTCGCCGTCGCCGACGATGCCGGCCTCCACAGCGTCCCTAGAGTCGCTGAGCTCCCCATCCCCATCCCCTCCCCCTCCAGAAGAACAGCGCTCGCACCATTCGAACAACTCCAACAACTCCAACCATAGCGGTGCTGCCGGTCTCGACAGCGGCTCAGAGCTCTCAGAGCTCACGGAGGACGAGCAAGACAACGACAGTCGCACCAATGACGATGACGCATCCCGAAGCTCCAAACGCCGAAAGGGTCCGCGCTCCGACCGCATCGTACCAGCCCCCATGTGGGACTGGGCGTACAAACAGAAGAAGTCTGAGAAGAAGGACAAGGCCAACTGGCGCACGGACCTAGTCGAGGAAGAGGAAGAGGAGGAGGAACAGGCAGGCCCGGCGAAGGCCATGGAGGAGGAGGAAGACGACGACCAGGATAAGGAGTCCAACCCCGACGAGGACGGTGCCTCCCCTGGGAAGTCCCGCGCGCTCAGCGACCACGAGGCAGGGGACAACGACGACGACGACCCGCCCGAGGACGATGGTGAGTATTTTGACGATACCGCCCCCCACCGCATCCGCAAAGACAACAGCGGCGATGTCTCCGGCGAAGACGAGGACTACGCCGACGAAGCTGGCCTCGACGCGCCCGACGCGAACGGCGATCGGACGCCCAAGGTGGCGGCGTCACCTGACCTATCCGACGACGAGAACGACAACGTGGAGGAGGAAGAAGCGTATGAAGACGATCTTCCAGACGCAGCAGAAGCCCCCAAGGACGTCTCCGACGCCGAGGACTACGAAGACGACCAGGATGCGGCCGCTGATGACCCCGACGCGCTTGAAGGGGACGAGCCTCTGACCACTGAGGCGGTTACCCCCGCAGAGGGTGTTGTAGATCCGACGGAGGCAGACCTGGACGTAACGATGGAAGTTGACGCGCCTCCGGCCATAGTCATGTCCCCCGTCGCGGTCGCGGTATCCTCTATCATGGCGGGTTCAACACTCTTACAAGCCCCATCTCCCTCGTCCTCCCAACCATCTACGCCATCAGCATCGCGAGTGTCCTCGCGATATCCGTCAGCCGAAGCGGAACCAGAGCAAGACCAGGCGTCTGAACGCGAGGCTGAACCCGAGCCAGAGCGCAAGCCGTCCGGGAGCAGAGCCCCGAGGTCGCGGAAGGGGAAGACGCGAACTCGTACACGACGTTCACGCGTCGCAGCGGTCGCGGACGCCGGTGAAGCCGACCTCGATGCCGACCAGGCGGACGGGATTGATGGCGAGAATGCGGACGGTGACGATATGGATGTCGCGACGCCGGAGCTCGATCTGGACTCAGACATGCAGCCCGCACATCGCGCGGAGGCTCTCGATGTTCTGGCAACCATTGAACTGAAGTTCGCTCTCTTGAGAGAGCGCTTGTACGTGGAGAAGATGGACACGCTCGCATGGGAGGAGGGCTTAATCGCGGATGGTGCGTTGCGGTATTTGCTGTGTGTATGCGTGGGGTCTGAACGCATATTTTGCGGTGTTGCGCGCTGCAGGGAATCATCCGGAGCTGTTGCACCTTCACGCGGAATTGTCGAAGCGGAGGGATAAGCGTCTGGAGCTTGCATCGCACAGACGCGATTTTGAAGCCGCTAATGTAACAAAGCGCCGCAGGCTTGACGAAGAAGGCGTATGGAGTTGGTGGAAGGTATGGCATACTTTTGGCCTCAGACTACTCATCCCTGAATGCCCTCTTTAGGACGCCCGAAACGAGCTCCAGACAGACATGATCTCGGAGACAAATAGTAAACGACGACGGCTGGAGCGCGAACGACGGGCTCTAGAGCGTCCGCAGCCAAGTATGTGGACATTCATTGAAGCTGCTCCTACATTACTAATTCATTTGCGGTAGCTCGTCGATTTCCCTTACCACCTGCCGAAGTTCCTCCCGCTCCTACCCTTCGTGAGATCGTTAAGTCGAGTCCATTCGGTATCCCTGAAGCCGCATTGCCTCTGTCGAAGCGTTACCAGTACAAGAGGGAATCGCTACCCCCCAACTCTTTGGTTTACCCACAGATCTCGTCACTTTCGCCTGGAGAGATTGTACAAGATCTTGACCTGTTCTTCCAACACCGGCGGGCGGCAGCTGGCTTCGATCCACATCGTGGTGGGCCTGGTTTGATGAATAGCGTCTTGGGCGGGCTTCCACCTCCTGGGATGGATCCCTACGCAATGGGAATGCAAATCCTCGAAGGACCCGCCGGCGGTAGATACGCGCCCCCTTTCCACCAGCAACACCTGCAGCCGCAAGGGTTTGTTCAGGGTTTCGGTGCCCCTCCGCCACGTCTTCCCCACCATCATTCCGCACCTCCTGGAACGCTCTCCCACCTATCCCATTCACAGATGCAGATAGACCAAGAAATCGCTATGGGCATGCGTCCCCCGCCCGGCATGCCCCCACACCCGTCACATATGCAACCACAATTCGGGGCCGGCCCAGGGCCGAGCACGCTCATGAGACGCTCCATCTCCCCCGTTCCCCTCAGTAATGGCGCGGGAGGCAGTTCGGGGATACCTACAAGCATGGGAGGTGGGCCGATACCTCCTGGATTTTCAGGACCCAAACCCAATGGGTGGACTGGGCCATCAACAGGCGTGCACATGGGGTCTGGGAAGGAGTTGTCTCGACTAAACGGCGAGGTGGAGGGGCGCGAGCGAGAGCGAGAGCGAGAGCGGGACAGAGACAGAGATCGGATGAGCGAGGCGCTGAGCCATCGTGAGCGCGCCGAGCGAGAGCGCGCTCAGCGGGATTTGGAACGCGACCAGGCAGAACGAGCGTATCACATTGCGCATGGCCAGCCGCGGCTTCCCGCTCATCAACATACCCACACACATGCTCACAACAACGCACCAGCACCAGCTGCCCATGGGCCACACCACCACCTTCATCACCACCACCATGTCCGCCATCATCATCACCCTACATCCCAGACTGGACCAGGCGGTGTCCCGCAGGGACCCCCTATGTCGGGGCTTCCGTCTAGCTCCATAAGCGGACCCGCCCCCAACCCGACGCGTAGCCCCCACGGAGGCCGCGAGATAGAGCCCCGCCGTCCTCGTTCCGGTGCGCCCACCGAACTCATCGAGTTGACCGCTTCTTCGCAAAGGTCCCACACTGCCGCTTCTCCACGAATGTCTGCGTTCTGGAGAGGGAACGACGATGCGGTGCCCCCGGAGATGCAGCGCGAGCGCGAACGTGACCGTGGTAGAGCTCCCGGGCCCTCAGGACCTCCGCCCCCCGGCCCACACGAACGCTTGCCCTTTACTATGGGCCCGTCGCAGCCACTGCTAGACAGCCGTCCTGGCTCGCCGCGTGGCATGCTCGGCAACCCCCCTCCGTCCATGCCCTCCTCCCGCCGCGGCTCGTGGTCGGCAGCCGCCGACGATGGCAGCCTCGGCCGTCCATCGTCGGCCTCTCATGCGCCCTCTCCATCTGGAATGCCTCCAGGAGGCTCCGGAAATGGCAGTCAGCGACCGTCAAGTTCGCGTATGCCCCAAACGTCATCGACGCCGTCCTTCCACAGTCCGTTTGGCTCGCCTCCGTACGGCAATCTTCCGCCAGGTAGCCCCCAGCCATCTTCGTTCGCGGGCTCGATGCGCTCTCCGACACGGGGCTCCCAATCCGGGCGAGGGCTAGGCTTAGGACACCCGGGAATGCCGATGTCTCCACCCCCGCTAATGACGCACAGCCCTCGTCCCAGCGGTAGCCCGGGTATGAAGACATCGTCGAGAGCGCGGCCGTCGTCGCCACGACTTGGCAAGGGGCTTCCGAAGATGGAAGGCTTCCCCATGCCAGAGAGCGGGAACATCGCGCCCATCGGTGCCGGGATCGCTGGCGGCGGCGGGTCCTCTGCGGGGCCTTCGAGCTTGTCTGGGCCGGGCGCGCTGCTCCCGCCGCTGCCCTCGACGTTATCGTCGTCTGGCATGTCGCGTCTTTCGAACGGAGGACTATCCGAGAAACCACCAGCGCATCTTCCCGGTGGGCCATCTTCCACGAAGGCCGTTCCCGTGGACGGATTGTGATGTAGAGCCCGGATGTGTATATATTGAGTTTCATTTCCTCTCTTATTCGTTCTGTCTCTCGAACTTGGATACCTTCTGCCGAATGTTTGTACCGCGGTATCACTAATGTATTCTCTCCTTTTCTCTCTTATACGGATCGCGATTGTGTGCGGTTCTCAATTCGTCTATGCTTTGCACCTCTGGTGAGTGCTTACAGCCGCGTCTGATATATGATGCTGATCTTCGTATAGTCTGTGTGTATTGTCGTCAAGGTCGTATAAAGATTCAAGACTCAAGCTTGTGAACGGCTGCAGCGGCGTGACGCGGTGTAAGCCGGGCAGTGAGAGACTGCGTGAACGCTGGAGGCTGTGATTCAGACGACGAGTCTCTTCTCTGCGACACTCGCTCGTCGCCGCCCGACGGAAGGATACACTGCAATGACTGCGCGAGGGCAGCTCGGTGGCACGTCGCAATCAAGAGGATGGTCTATCCTTGCCGAGTGAGAAGAGCAGCGGGGAACCCAAAGCCCAGCGACTGCGAGCGCGCTTGTATGGTGCAAACACAGCATGGGGTAGCTAGGCGTTTCAGTACCGCCAATCACAGGACGAGCGATCCGCAGCCCTGTGCTCGGTAGTGCGACCCTGGAGGGTATATGTACATATGTTATCGGGAGGCGAGTTGGCATTTGCTTTCTCTCTTCCGCTTCGTCCAACTCTCACTCTCCTTCCTCTGCAGGCCCGGCCGGGAGTTGCGTCATGCTTTGTGGCCAGAACTTGATGCTCTTCTGCATTATTGGTGCTGCTCGTGCTGCATGGATTCGCAATGACCTCGACAGGATGTCATTGGAGAACTCGGAGGTGGAGCCTTTCCGTACTGGGAGAGACGTCGCGGTCGTGATGGTAAGCCTATATCTAGTTCCTTTAGCATGTAATAGTCTCTGACCGAAACAGCATGAACCTGCCAGCATGGCCCTCCAACATTCCCAACCATGCACAGGACCACACCAGTGCCCACAGGCCGTGTCTTTCGATAGGGGAGCGCCTGCGGAAGATGGACAGCATAGGCTGCCCACGTTCGCGCGCTCGTCGGAACTCCCGGGGATGACACGGGCATCTGTCAGTATCAATCCCGCCGTTGCTGCTCCTAAGGTGAGTGCCATCACGTACAATGCGTAGCCGACACAGCCTAACCTACTCATACTTCACGTAGATTCCCTCCCTAACGGCCGTACGCACACCATTGCGCCGACAGTTGTCAACTCCGTCGGCTTCTGACACATCGGTCTCCCCTACTACGGTATCGGACGCCGTGTCACAATCGCTGTCGACCGGCTCAGTCGCCACGACGGAACCCACGGCCACTCCTTCTACTGGTGCCGCCAGCACCACGCTATCACCTACGTCCTCGGGAGACTCGCAGCAGCCGAGTGCAGCTATCTCGGAAGGTCCTACCACGAATCGTCTGGCGCCCTACACGCACGCTCTCGTCATCACCGTCGTGATCCTCAGCGTGGCGCTCTTCGCCTTGGTCGTCGTCATCGCCGTGCTGATGTTCAGGAAGCGGAAGGCCAAGGCGAAGTACATCGAGGTGTCTGCACTCTCCGCCCCCGTGGCCGTCGGCGCGACAGAGGACCATCGCCGATACTCGTACACGTCGGAGTCGATCGCGGAGAGCAACCCCTTCATCCAGAAGGAGGAGCGGGGGCGCGGCCTTCAGTCACGACGCTCGTCTGTCTCGTCGGTGTCGCGTTATTCCCAGTGATGTGGGCATGCGTCGTGGTCGTGGGCAGGGTTGCGGCACGCGTCGACTTGGAATTTGGACTTTGCTAGATGGACAGTGCTTGGAACTTTATCGATCAGCGGTGCGCTATTCACACTATATTACTGTATCAATGACTATCGGAATAGGATGTTTTCGATCACCTGGTCGGTTGCCGAACCAAGTAGTAGGCGAATTGACCTCGTTCTACAGGTCTTGTAAGTTGTAGCTGCAGGCCGCTGCGGTCCAGCCACGTGGTATAAGCGCACATTGCGTATCGATGAACCGACAAGGACATTCTTCTTGTCTGAAACGGCTACGACTCAGGCAGCCCGTTCGCCAAATCGGTCTACCCCGCGAAACACAAAACAACACACACAAACATGCCGGGACCTACTCTATCTGCCCCTCAAACGTTCCTCCAGATCGTGCAATCGTGCGACAATTTCCGGCTCTCCGCGTCGACCAACACGGAGAAACTCGTTCCATGGCTGCTCTCATCCTCGCCGTCCTCACCCGCCGTCGGCCTTCTTCGTCCTGAAGTCGTCGCGCAGCTACGCAAGGAGGCAGCGGCGGCGTCTGCATCGTCGCCCGCCTGGGAGTTCGGGGAGGGCGCCGCAGGACAGGCGGACTGGGTGAGCTTCGCCCCCGGGATCGACACGCCCTCCGCGCGCTCGCGCGTCATGAAGGCCGTCTGCGAGCGGTGGCGCGACAGCGGGCTGTGGCCGGACGAGATCAGCCCGCGCAAGTGGCGCAACGAGCTCTACCCGGTGTACCGCGACCCGTTCGGGCCGCGCGACTTCCCGGGGCACGCGGACGAGGACGCGCGCGGGGACGCGCTCAACTACGCGTTCCGCATGGAGCGCGCGGCGAGCGGCCTCTTTGGCATCGTCACGTTCGGCGTGCACATGACGGTGTACGAGGAGGCGGAGGTGGCGCCGGGGCAGCCCCCGAGCGTGCGCGTGTGGGTGCCGCGCCGTGCCGCGACGAAGCAGACGTGGCCCGGGTACCTGGACAACAGCGTCGCGGGCGGGATTGAGGCGGGCCTGGGGGTGTTCGACTGCGTCGTGAAGGAGGCGATGGAGGAGGCGAGCCTCCCGGAGGACGTCGTGCGGCGCCATGCGCGCGCGACGGGGAGCGTGAGCTACTTCTTCCGGTAAGCTCGCTGCGTGCACCGTCCCGCGCTTTACCCAGCCCGGAGATTATGTCGCCTTGCCTTTCAGGACGCCGAGTGGGTGGCTGCAGCCCGAAGTCGAGTAAGGGCGTCCTTCACCAGGGCGGGCATTGTGACTGAATATCGCACCCAGATACGTGTACGACCTCGCCCTGCCCCCGAACTCAGGGGTGCAACCCCAGCCCCTGGACGGCGAGGTCGAATCCTTTGAAGTGAGCCTCCTGCCTCTCCTGCTGGCCGCATCTCACCCTGCAAAACAGTTACTGCCCCTCGAGAAGGTGGTGGAGTGTATGCGCGCCGGATTGTTCAAATACAACTGTTCGATAGGTGCGTCCATCTTTGGCTCCTGCCTAGGGCCGAGTCTCACTGCCTCGCAGTACTCGTCGACTTCATGGTGAGAAAGGGACTTATCACGGCAGACAACGAGCCAGACTATCAGGAGATCGTCACACGGCTGCACGGACGATTCGACTACGACAGATGGGCTTCCCAGCGTTAGTGCTCCGTCCCACCCCGCGGTGCCGGGGATGCATTGTGGTATCACAAGAAGTTATATCGACGCATTTGGTTAAACAAATGGGCATGGCGAAACACAGCGGGGCGACGAGGTCGCCCGCTTTCAGGACGTCGAGCCACCGACCACATCAATCTCTGGGTAACGAACTGGCACAAATCAATATTGTCTGGAATCGCTTCCCAAGCTGACTGGGAAGGACTTCTTTTGTGCGTGGTCGAAGTGTATAAAAGGTGCGCGTTTTGCTGATCTTTACTTCCTCATTGTTAACATCCCACGCAGCACATCATGATTCATTGCAACTGGCTCAACGGCATCTAAGCTTGAATGTACAACCTCAAGGCCTCATATCCCGTCGACTGGTGTAGTAGTGTGACATTACTGAACGGTTTAGACCATAGGAGCCTACGCGCCAGAAAATCTCGTCAAACCCATCGCGTGGCGCGAACGCCATATTGCGAGCAAGAAGAACGATCATGGGCGCCGAAGAAGCGTGTATACTGCGCGTCGCGTCGCTGGATCGGTGGCGGGACTCGATCGACGTGCTTCGTGCTACGGATTCTCCTTTGGACCCGAACTTCTCGCGCTTCCATTCCAGTTCGCTCGCTCTCTTCGTCTCACTCACTCACACACTCTCTCACTAGTCACTCTCCGAGCCTCTCGGACTTCTACAGTATATATAGAGACGAGGAATCGCCTTCGAATGATCCCCAAGTTCTTTCCCCCCTCGAGCTCTCTTCAGTCCACTAAATCCGTGTGTCCGTCTGCTCGCGTATATCGCATCGCCTTGCGCATCGTTCGTATCGGCCTGCCAGCACTCTTCGACTCCCGACTCCTACCGTTCGTGCTCAAGCGCGACTCGCGACTTCCGCAGGAAGACTGTTCCCTCAGCGCGTAAGTTCTGCGAAACCATTGTAAATATTGCTAAACATCCCTACGCTGTACAGTACCGTTCTGTACGTCCCTCGGTCGAGGCGACCTCAACCGAACCTCGCTCCACGCGAGCTCTCCCAAGTCTCCGCCACATTTCCCCACCACACTGGCCGTGCCGACAGTGTCTCAGGCTCCTGTGAGATGCTGATTGACCAAGACCTCGCTGTCGACGCAACAAAACAGCAAACAAATCGCGGCTTCGAGGTCACCGCGGGCACCACCTCGTTCGTGGTCACGCATGTCCTCACCAACGAGGCCCTGTGCAGCGAAGTTTGCCATCTCTACCTGCACGGCTTGGAGTCATTTGAATCTCGAGGTCTAAGGGGCGTGCGTGAGGGTGGTGCTCTAGACTTCTATAACCTGTATGCACCGTTACCGCTATCATCTCACGATACATTGCTCGGTCCGGACGCAATTCGCTCGCTCAAAATAGCTCGTGAGTGGCTGAAGAGGGTAAGTGCCATCCTCTACCGAGCGGATATCATGACTGAACGCGATTGCAGGTACGGGTGTGACACTTGCCCGTCTTCCCTTTGGGTTCAGTGTCACAGGCGTCGACTCGCGTCCAAGCCGCGAACCGTACGCTCTCATCGATGGGCTGCCGACGACTGCAACCGACAGACCTCCTCCAGTATTGTCCGCGCCGGTTGCATCGTGGACGCACCAAGTTGGAAGGGAAGAGAACGGTAGATCACACGCCGGCGGCAGTTACGTACCACGGTCCAGCGCTGACAGCCTTCTAGCTACGATAGATCCGCGCGCCACGCTAAATGCGCGTCTGTCGGTAGCATGTCCGGCTTCCATGCCTGTGCCAGACTCCAGACGATGTACTTAGAAAAGTACGGCGTGCATAGAGTCTCCGCTCGTCTCACCTTTCCGACCCCCCACGATGACCTTAATTTTTGTCGTGCTACGCCGCGTTCTCCTGGGGCTCATCTCCTCCGTCAAGGGGCTGCTCACGAACACTGCAGTGTTCTCGGTAGACTTCATTCTGACCGTGTACAACCTCATCACACCAGACAGGCCCGTAGGAGCGGTTGTGCCCAAGGGACACCCCGGGTATGGCGGAAAGTGGCCCGAGTACACCCCGCCGCAGGAGGGCGACAGCCGCTGTTCATGCCCCATGATGAATGCCATGTCCAACCACGGTGCGTACCCTACCCTCATATCTCGCGGAGGTGCTAACATGCTCCTGCTCCAGGCATCCTCCCGCGCGACGGGAAGAACATCACGTTCCGCGAGCTGGACCGCGCGGTGCGGCGCACGTTCAATTTTGCGCCCACCTTCTGCTTCTTCGTGCCGATGTACATCGGAGGTTTGCTCGGGCGGCCGTACGCCACGGGCCGGTTCGACCTGGCAGACATCGACGCGCACAACTGCATCGAGCACGACGCGTCGCTCACGCGCGTCGACAGCTTCCACGATGCAGACCAGGGCCGCATCGCGGCGCCGCTCGTCGAGGAGGTGCTCCGCAGCGGCACGGGCCCGGGCGGCGACCTCACGCGTGCGGACCTCTCGCGCCTGCTCGGAAAGCGGCGCGTCGAGGCGAAGCGCGCGAATCCCAAGTATAGTTCCACGTTCACGCACAAGATGTTCGGGGCGTCCAAGTACGTGCTCGCGTGTCGCCGAGTCGCGTTCTCCGCTTGCTGACCGGCCATGGGCGCGCACTGCAGCGGCTCGACACTCCTGACGATCTTTGGTGGGCGCGTGGACGACCTGCGCGCGGTCCTGCTCGAAGAGCGCATCCCGGACGGGTGGGAGCCGCGCGTGCGACACCGGATGGGGCTCACCATGGCGGAGTTCAACCTCACGGTCCTCCCTGTCGAGCTCGGCATCAGAGAGGAGGTAGACGGGTCGATCGCGCAGGCTGGGATTGAGCGCTACGCGGCGACGGGCGGGTCGGAGAAGCACGCCTGAGCGCATGCTTGTGGCAGTTGGTCCGCCGGGGCGAGCGGACTCCAGTGTCCTGTTCCTGTGCTTGATATAGCTATCTGGGGTTGTACGGGGAAGCAAGTATCAGCCATCCTTTTCTTGTACTTCTTGGGGCGGGGAAGCAGAGCGAGTTAATCTCATCTTAGCGACGGGATGCCAGGCTCTTCCCGGATAGTAGCGCAGATCTTCGGACAGGCGCCTCCCGGGCCGCGCAGGTCACCCACGAACGTCTAGCTATGAACTTCAAGAATGCCGTTTCTCAATCTCCGATATTTTAACTTGCATGGAAGCTAGGTCATATGCACAGCCAAGTCAGCATACTGTGTCAAAAAACCCTCGACAGCGCCGCTGCAACTGGCTCGAATCCAACTCCTGCATGTACGCTATCTAGGCAAGCGTCGAAAAATAGCTGAGTACATTCATACTGTCTTCCCGGTACAGCTCGGAGATCCACCTGGAGCGCGCGTCTGAGCGCTGGCCTGTCTCGCATGCTACTCCTATCGTGGCACCAGGAAGATTGCCATGCTAGAGGAGGGTGCGGGGGGAGCTACGCTTCTGCTACTGGCAGCCTGCCCGCTGCTATGCATGGGAATGAAGAGCAAGTGGCGGTAACGTCTGATATAACATGAGTTCTAATGCACGCATGTACCCGAGCTACTAAGCCATGGCATTTAGGGCAAGCTGTCAGCCGGAGCGGGGACGTCTGCTGTCATGCAGTACACCCGAGCCTGAGTCTCGCTATGCATGGTCTGCGATGCTAATCGAACTCTATGTATGCGATGACTGCCGCCTACATGTCAGCGCTCCGGCACTGAAGAACCTAGACTTCAGCGGCTGTTCGTGGAGAGACATTTGAACGGACACTGCTCCAAATACTCGCTACACTCCGGATGACCCGGGGGCGCTCCGCCCCCAACGCACGCCCTACAGCCCGCCTCATGTCTATGTACATTATGCTCTTGCCGGACGGGAAGCCTCCTGCTTCCATCACAGATCCACGCTAGCGAAGTACTTGGGAACGCCAGGTGAGCGCTCTCCGTACTCCTTATAATGTGCTATTATGACTGGCGAACATACTCAGATTCCGAGTCCACACCCCCTCCCCTACCATGGCCATCACCATCATCGCCAAACGTCTCTGGCAGGGGCTCACTAGCAGTATCTTCGATGGCTTGATGCTCGTCGGCCTTCTCGCATGGGACGTCCTCCTCACACTGTACAACCATGTCGTCCCGAACCGGTCCGTTGGGCGCGTCGTAAAGAAGGGCCTTCCAGGCTTCGGCGGCAAGTGGCCCGAGTACATCCCACCGCGGGAGGGCGACAGTCGCTGCTCGTGCCCCGCCCTGAACGCCCTGGCCAACCACGGTGCGTCCCCCTTCCGCGCCGCGGCGCACGATACGATTCTCCTCGCAGTGTCGGACGGGGCGCTGACCGTGACGGCACGGTGGCACGGCAGGCATCCTCCCACACGACGGGCGCAACATCACGTTCACCGAGCTCGGCCGCGTCATACAGGAGGTGTACAACTTCGCGCCGACGTTTGGCGTGATCGGGCCGAAGCAGGCGGCGAACTTCCTCGGGCGCGACTACTGGACGGACCGCTTCGACCTCCGGGACCTGGACGCGCACAACTGCATCGAGCACGACGCGTCTGTCACCCGTATGCACCCTCCCTTTTCCTGATATGCTGTCAGTCGGTAGCTCAACATTGTGGGGGCTCTAGGGCCGGATGCATACCTGGAGAAGGACCAGGGGAAGATCCCGCAGGCGCTCGTCGAGGAAGTCCTGACGTGCGGGACGGGGCCTGGGGGCAAACTGACGGAGGCGGACCTCTCGCGCCTCATGGGCAAGCGGCGTGTCGAGGCGAAGCGCGCCAACCCCGAGTACAGCCTCTCGACTTTCCACAAATTGTTCGGGAGCTGGAAGTGCGTCGCGAGTCCGGTTTCCTCCGCGCCGCTACAAGTACTATGCAGCTGACATGGTCATGGGTGACAGCTGTTCGACGCTGCTCAGGATCTTCGGCGGGGATATTGCGGACCTGCGTGTTGTCCTGGGCGAGGAGCGTTTGCCCGAGGGCTGGGAGCCGCGCTTCCGCCGCCGCATGGGGCTCACCATCCTCGAGTTCAACTTTACGGTGCTTCCGGTGGAGCTTAGTGTAAAGGAGGAGACGGATGGGTCTATTGCGGCGGCTGGAAGAGAGCGATACGGCGACGGCGGCGAGGTGCAGAGCAGGAAGAACGGGTAAGGGTGATCTGAGCCGCTAAGACGTACTAGTTTAGTGCTTCACTGAGACCTAGGAATGCTTTCCCGTGCCAATTCTTACATTAACATCTCAAGCTCTTGGATTATAATATATCAAGCGTATCTCCATACGCTATTCATGCCATTGTGTGTGCTGCAAAAAGATTGCAATGTGCGATGATCTTGAGTCCGACGGTGCCCCCGTTTGTGCAAACACAAGTGACAATATGACGGGAGATAATCGAGAAACATTCAAACATTTCGCCGCCCGCCTAGCTCAATCGGATAGAGCGTCAGACTCTTATGACCGATACGTTTAGTGGTTATCTGAAGGCTGCGAGTTCGACCCTCGCGGTGGGCTTCTAGGAAGCATGGCAACTGTTTTTGCTGCCGCGCACAAAATTTCCGAAAGACAAAGAAGCTTTGGCGAGGTGTTGGTCACGTGCCTGTGCTGTTGCTTCGCTTTTTTCTTCTATTTTGACCATTATTCCATCACCTTTGATTGAGCCTGTTTTGGCGATACGATCTGTCGCACAAGTCGAAGAGAACGAAGCAGAGGAAACATGTTTATTTGCGTACGATCGTAGCCGGTTACCATATTGGGAAGCACATTACAAGGATCGCAGACCGTATAAGCGCCCATTAACCTTGCAGTCTGACCACGCCCACCACCACCGGAACGCACCTGTGTTGTAGTTGCTCACCTTCGACATGGGACTCTCATATATAATAGGTAACAATCGTGGCTAAACGACGCACGCGGATGCTTATACTTCCCGCAGAGCATATGGAGGAGGACGATGAAACGTCGAAGTCCATCCCAAAATGGGTCGAGCTTGAATACTCGGTCGGTCGTGCGACTCGTATAGCTTGTATTGCGTAAAGTTTTCTGACGCTTCAAGTAGCATATGAGGTCATTTGCGGGACCAGACGCGACAGTGCAGTTCACCCACTTGTCGCCAACATCGTGTAACACGCTCGCCTCTCTGTTCGCGCAAAACGCGGACCCGTCGAGGGCACCCGCATACGCACACCAAAAATCGGTCTTACAGCTGATGGAGGAAAAGGGAGTCCCACTAGAAAAGGTCTGCTTGCTCGACCCCAGGGCGGAGAAGGAGCTGTCCCCAGAAGACGGCGACGGACGGTTCGAATGGTTCCTTTTCGGTGTAAGCGCTCTAACTATTCGTATATCTCTTATCTATGACTGACCAGGTATACAGGGGATCTTGGGTTCGTAAACCTCGACTATATGCGCTGGGAGTACGACTCAGCTCTCGGATCGTCTTGTAGGCGACGATCCTCCACGCGATAGGACGGGCGAGCTCCGCGTGCTAGGCTTTCCTGGCAGACATCTTGGTCCAGTCCAGATGACGACCGACACTGCGCTCGGTGTAACGAAAATCGTGGTTCAGGATAAGAGTGAGTGTCTGTGATCGGATTCGGTTGTCGATTTTATCTACTCATGCCCATTCCGCAGAACCGCTGTCAGATATCCCATTCATCGTACGTCGTTGATCTTCCTGTCTCATGCTGCGCCATTCTCAACGGATCGAGTCAGGAATTCCCTACCATTGTGTTCAACGCAAAGGAAAGCGTGGAGATGCCGTTCAGTACGTCCCCCGTCTTCTCCCAAAATGGGCTGCGGCGTCCTGACAGGGCGCATCACCCAGAGTATATATCAGATGGGAAGGACCCGATCCTACCTCCTGGGATGCGCGAGCACCTTCGCGAAGACTTGAACCAAAGCTTCGATTTTTGACGCAGCACAAGGCCATCATCAGGTAAGTCGAACCCGCTTTGGCGCCACGCAGCCATGGCGAGTGGCTGAGACACGCCACACAGCATGTCTATATCCTTTGTCACTGCGGTACTGTGCAGCCAGCGTAATCAATGGCGCGTGGCTTCCACGCCCCAAACCAGCGTTTGCGCGCGCATGCTTGAAAGGAAGACGCGTCCATCGTTGGAAAGCGATTGTGAACAATGACACGCTGTGGCTAATCCATCTGGTATAAAAGGCGCCCTCCTTGAACCGAACTCTCATCATTCACAGCAGTTTCTCCACCTCCTCCGTCCTCGCCGCGTTGAATACGCAAGTCCCCATCGCAAGCACCATTCACACTCTTCTGTATGTCCAGTTAATTCTATCTTTTTGGGTTTGCTGTTGCTCACACTCTATATATCAGCCACTCAAACAGAACATGAGCGATACCCAAAGACATTTTAGCCCCTGCCCCGGGGTGCTACTCAATGTGCTCTCCGCGCGGGATGGCGTTCAACAACTGATGCAGCGAATCAGTGAACACCAATATAATGCAGAGTCCCTCCGGCCTCATCTGCGCGAACTTCTATCAATGCTAAGCGCCGACGTTCATGGTACGTGAAGCCGTCGTTGTATCATGATGTTCACCACTCACTGACGAACACCACAGCATATCTGACGACAGCGGGTAGCGGTGTTGCAGTGGAGGCCGCCGAACCATACACATTTGTGCGGTGTTCGCCCGAGCCAGGACCCTCCACAAACCGAGGGCAGCGGATCATGCCGCGGACTCTTGGCATCCGCCTCGCTGCGCATCCCGACGACAGCTACGATGAAGGAATTCATCAGGTCGCTGATTTTCCGGACCACCTTGTCGAAACTTTCGTCGCGGATGAAGGGCTAAGCAGCCCCGAGTTAGCAGGACGAAGGCTGCGATGGTTTGCTCGTAGTTTTCTGCGCAACAATCCGGACCGAGCGGGAATCTATTGCCTGGACATCATCAAGAATGGATTTCAAGTGTACTACGGCGACTTCATGGAATTTTCGCGCACGGAACCCATGGCATGGGACAACGACGGGCTCAAAGTCCTCATGTCGTACGTATACTCACTCTACGACCCACCAGCAAATCACTACCTTCGCGATCCCACGATGGTATGGCATAAAGGCGACAAGCGCAGCACGATGTCGATCGTGTCAAATGGGGAGATCTTCCCCGACGTGAGGTCCATCTTCGCCCAAGGTCCAGGCGCGGAGCGGACTGAGGTGTTCCTCGCTGGGCGACATCCTACACGCCAAGCCATCATCAAGGAATGCTACCGCATACCGCCATTTCCCGGTCACACGGGGGGATGGGGCGACCACTTCGTGGAGGCTGAGATTTTGGTCAATATCCATCGTCTTGGATTTGTCCCGGGCGTTGTCCGTCTTGCGCATGAAGAGCTCGTCCCGTTCGGTGCGCAGGGGCAAACGCGGATCACCACTGTGCATAACTCGTCGCGCGTCAAGCACAGAATGGTCCTGGCCGACGTCGGCCAGTCCTTGCTGCGGGCCAAGAGCGTGAATGACTTGTTGATGGCCGTGTACGACGTACTAGAGGGTATGTAGCACAGTACGCCTCCACGTCTTTTATTGTCACTAACGCTGTCATCGGGCTGTCTCTAGTTCACCGAACGTTGGCGAACCGTGCTAAGGTTCTCCATCGGGATATGTCTATCAATAATATCCTGATGTACCCGAGGTGGGCGCAAGCTACTAACGCGCAGGTTTTGGAGGGCATTCCGCCCTTCATCGACGATGTACTGGATGGAGAACTTAGGTCAGCCTTCGTACACTGGGACCTTTTACTCGCCATGACCTAACTTGAGTTTGTCGCAGAACGCCAGGGGAGCGTGCGCCACGCTGCTTACTGATCGACTTTGACCTGGCGACATCTTTCGGTAGCCCCTTCGACGACTTCGTAAACCTTCAAGAGCGTTTCGTAAGTGCATTCCGTGCAGCAAACGTAAACAAGCCTGACCATTTGCGAAGGGTACCAGGTCGTATGTGGCTCGCGCGGTGGCTGTGGGCTATACAGTGTTCGCCCGACATACCCCGCTCTACATGCCCGAGCTGTCGGAAGCTGCTCAGGACTTGTACATCAATGCTTACGGGTACGAGCGGTTCCACAAGTACAACGACTACGACGACGCTGAGTTCCACGGCGGCCGACCGCACACCGATGACGAGGACGTCTGGGCTAGTGCCAACCGAGTAAGGAATGTCTCTTACGATCACCGGTGGGAATACGACGTGGAGTCCGTTTATTGGACAATGTACTCTGCGCTCCTGCGGGTTCTGCCGCAAGGATACATCGACGAGAAGAATTCCCTGGCCAGAAATGCTCTGTGGCAGTACTGGCACATCCTGCGCTCACACGAATTCAATAATCGTCTAGGCCCGAACGAGTGCGAGAACCTCCCGCAGGACACGCGGACTCCCCTCCTGGACTGTCCACCGGACGCCTTCGTCGCGCCCTTCGCGCCGGTCATGTCGGACGTCGCTCGGCTGCTCTTCGATATCGCGCAACACGTGCGGATCCCGTACGTTGCGATGTTCATCAAGCCACGGCACGACGACCACTTGCATGAGGCCGTGCAGCGGCTCATCCTCAATTACCTGGTACGCCATACCGGCGATCCCATCAAGCTCACGCCGGGACGTCTGCGTACCTCGGCGCTCGAGGCCGACGTCCCGACGCAAGTCCTCGAGGGTCCCGATGTGTATCTGAGTGAGACAGATTCTGGGGCGGAGGACGCCAACTGGCCGTTCCAGGACCTCTCGGAACCCACCGCACGAGAGGCCGGGTCCCTTGTTGTATCGCCCTTGCTCACCGGAACCTGGTCCTATCCGTACTTCGGGGAGGATGAGCGCGCCAGGAAGTCCCCGTGTTCTGAGTAGTCCGTTCGTCGTATCTATCTTCTCGTCCTGTTGTATCATCCTATTCTCAATTCATCGCAGTCAATCGTCTCGTAATACGTATGTGCTATCTCATCTCTAATTCATACCCTTTCCCGAATTCTGTGCACCCTATCGATCGATGGACACCGTACCCGTGACATACCGCATAAGTATACAAAGTCGACAGCGGATGGTAAGTACGGGGTGCTTTCACTACAGTCAAATTCAAATCGAACTTGGCGTTAGCAAACGCGGACATAGCACATAACGCAGCGCATACCGACCGTCGCACCGACACCATTGGAGGCCATCGATTCCCGGTCGGAGCTGGTATGTGCATTGAAATATAGGCTATAGCAGTTCTGTGAAGATTCAGAAGAGGGGCAAGGCTCGGCATATCGTACTGCAATTCATGCCATGCGGTTTGTCCTCTCACGGCACCTTCCACCCTCTTCCACCGTGCTCCTCTTACCCATGTATAATCGACTTCGATTAGTCATCCCAGGACCAGCTCCATGCCTTCGTTGACCGCTTTCTGGGTCCAGACGGACGTTGAGCCATATATAAAAGGTCGCCACTCACCATCTGAGCGAGACAACCCCCACGATTAACCCCACACCCCCACGCAGCCACTCCCCCGCACCAAAAGCACAATGTCCAAGATCTGGCAGGTCGCCCCCCCTCCGGCAACCCCACTCGGCCGGCATCGCAAGCTCGCGCCGATTGCGGGCGTGCGCGTGTCGCCGATCTCGCTCGGCGCGATGAGCATCGGGGACAAGTGGGAGAAGTACGGGATGGGCGCGATGGACAAGGCGTCGAGCTTCAAGCTGCTCGACGCGTACTACGACAAGGGCGGGAACTTCATCGACACCGCGAACGGCTACCAGGACGAGTCCTCGGAGGAGTTCATCGGCGAGTGGATGGAGGCGCGCGGCGTGCGCGACCAGATGGTGATCGCGACTAAGGTCGGTCCCCGGCCCGCGCTGCGAGATTGCGAATGTAGCGGTCGCTGATAGAGAGCGTTTGTGCGCGGTGCAGTACACGACGAACTACAAGCGGGGTGAGGAGCACCAGGACATCAAGCAGAAGACACACTACACGGGGAACAACCTGAAGTCCCTTCACCTTTCCGTCGAGGCATCCCTGAAGAAGCTGCGCACGGACTACATTGACATTCTCTATGTTCACTGGGCGAGTGTCTGTTTGAATATGCGCGTAGAGGTAGACCTGACCATGAGCGCCGGCAGTGGGACTTTGACACCACCGTGGAGGAGGTCATGAACGGCTTGCACAACCTCGTCGTGTCCGGCAAGGTCCTCTATCTCGTACGTAACGCGTTTCGCGGGCGACTTGCGCGCCGGGGAAGCTCACCGGTGGGCATTTGCAGGGTATTTCGGACACGCCCGCGTGGATCGTGTCGAAGGCGAACATGTACGCTCGCCTCATGGGCAAGACGCCGTTCGTGATCTACCAGGGCCTGTGGAACATCCTTCAGCGCGACTTCGAGCGCGACATCATCCCTATGGCCCGGGAGGAAGGTTAGTGAGGCGAAAGGGGCATCCATTTCGCGTTTGCTCACCATTGACATTGAAACAGGTTTGGCCCTTGCTCCGTGGAGTGTCTTGGCGGCTGGCAAGATCCGCACAGACGAAGAGGAAGAGCGGCGGCGGCAGACGGGCGAGAAGGGTGAGTTTGCCGCAATGCAGTTCTGTGCATCTCGTTGAACAGTTTGCGTAGGCCGCACAATCAGCAGACCCGAGTGGGAGAGGACCGAGGACGAGAAGAAGATGTGCAAGGCTCTCGAGGAAGTCGCAAAGCAGGTCGGTGCCAAGAGCATCCAGGCGGGTAAGTGCTTCAGAACACGTTGGTCAAGGGCCAGCCTTGCTCATGCTGGCTACAGTGGCAATCGCGTACGTGATGCAGAAGACACCATTCGTCTTCCCCATCATCGGTGGACGCAAAGTTGAGCAGCTCGACGACAACATTGAGGCGCTGAGCATCGCGCTCTCCGAAGAGCAGGTCAAGTACCTCGAGAGTATCCTGCCATTCAACCCTGGCTTCCCGCATTCCATGGTCGTAAGTGTCGCTTTGCCTGACATGCTAGCACAGGAACTCACCACATCACTCCGTATCAGGGTGACGGAACGGAGTACACCGTGTTGACCAAGACGGCCGGCAACTTCGACAAGTGGCCCCGTCCTCAAGCCATTCGTCCGTCGTCGTAAAGCCAGATGTTGTAGACTTCAAGGAGGAGTGTTGCGTCCGCTCCATGTAGGAATATACACAGATGATGATATCGCATTGCGTACCATATTCACGATCTCTGTCGGCAAACCCGCAAAGGCTGTAAGGAGCTGCCCAAGTGGCTGGAACACATGCTCATGCCGTGTCTCGTTGACACGCGTCGCGATGGGTGAAGACATGAGGTGAGCGGCTGCAACGCGAGACCTTTCACTGCAACAACTCAGCATTGAACACTTAGATTCCAGTAGATAGTGTCGGTCGTCGTGTATCGTAACAGGCACAACTGGCGTTGCGTTCCACTAAGGCTTACCCCGCAAGCGCCTGGGCACGAATGGACTTACATGTACCGGGCCTCTTGAGTCTTGACTGAACCAGAGTACGACCATGTTAGAAGACGTGCCAAGCTCGATGTTGTCTGTATGGAGTGAATCAAATCATAGCACCTGCCGGCCACTACGCACTAGACAGGAAGAATGCGCCTGAGTTTCAGACGAGCGGAATACAGCAGAATTGTTTCGAGAGACAGACAGTCGGATTGCAAGCGCCCAAGAAGTACGGCATAACGTAGGAACAGAAGCATTAGACGCCCGAACGTTTATAGGGGGAATGCCGGAAATATTGAAGCGGAGCTCAAAACGGACGATAGTTCTGTACAGGACCACCGCCGGACTTACTCATCGACTGCGACCACCTCCTCCCCACAGCAAGTAAACATGGGAAAAGGTCGATACTCCTCGTCACCGTTGCTTTCGTCACCGTCGCTCATCTGTTCATTGGAATGCTCTAGTTCACGGCTCTCTCGCCCGTGCCGGTAAGGTCAAGTCTCAGACCCCCAAGGTCGAAAAGCAGGAGAAGAAGAAGACCCCCAAGGGCCGTGCCAAGAAGCGCATTCTTTACAACCGTCGGTGCGTAGTGTGCGTTATGAGACCACCGAAGGTGTGCTGACGATCTTGTAGCTTCGTCAACGTTACTCTGCTTCCTAATGGAAAGCGGAAAATGTGAGTACTCATCCGAACTGTCTCATCTCGCAGCTCAGCGCACTTCCTCGTGCTCCGTGCTCCCTCCTTCATGATGACACTCTATATCATTGCATAGTTCACACTGAAACTATCGTGTTGAAAAACAAGCATCTGTCTTTCGCTCCTATCTGACTCCTCCCTCCTCCCCCTCCCGCTTTTTGGTGTCCTTCGTTGCTGACATTGGCTCCTCCTTCTCTAGGAATGCCAACCCCGAGAAGTAAAACATCCCGCTCCGGGCATCCACTAGACGCATCAGGCGTCCCCACCTCTCGGGCCTTGAGCCCCTTGACGATGTTGCACGACGGCTCTGGAGTGTTGTTGGTTTGGGAGCTACATCAGCTGTATCATTCGCATCTCGCTTTCATGTTACTCTATCCGCGCGCATATGCCCCATATACGATTATGATTTAGGGCAACGACGATTGTGCTGTACACTAAGCAACTTGCTCCCGATATGCGGTGTGCTCGAGGACCATGGCGTGATCCTCACCTCACTGGACCAATGTATATGTCTGTGCACCTTACACGAGTAAAACTGCGCGATGAGTGGTCAGGCTTTACACCATTAATGTGTCAGTGAAAGTTAATGAGCGGACTGAAGCAGTAATCACACATACTTATGGAGGATGTAAAGTAGAGCGATCTGCAGAGACGACGGATATATGGGTCCACAAACGTAGAGCACACTTCCAGGGTATCTCATATAACAACCGACGGTACAGCAATATCTACTTTACAAGTGGGGTGAGAGCAGCAATGAGCTCGTTGTCACCAGTAGGAGGCGATTCATGTTTGATGTCCAAGTACGCCGTCCGTAAACGTTCCGTTGACAGATTAGCTAGGGCGTTGAGGTTGTCGGCACTTGGTGCGGCGGTTTGCGATGGCGAAGAGGATGCGGCGCGGGGCTCTGCAATGAGTTTGCTGACACACTGGAGGAAAAGATATCGGTCAGATACGTCGGCCTCGCATGGACATGTGCAGGACTTGCCAGCTTGACTCCGAACCACGCCCGCAGCGTGATGCCGGAGGGTACAGAGTCGCCCGGGGCGATGTCGCCGTCATCGTCGTCGGTCATGTCGACCGTCTGCAGGAACATCTTCAGCGAGAGCGGGATGTCCTCCGCCAGGTACGCCGTCTCCGCGAACTGCAGGAAATATGAAGGGTTCTGGGGCGAAAGCAGGAGGGCGTGTGAGAGCGACTGGAGGGCGTAGGTGTACCTGCAAGTGCGGCCGTCAGCGGGGTCGGAAGGTCCACGAGCAAGAGGACGCACTGTTGACATGAGAGGTAGATGTCGGCGAGCTCGATCCAGCCCTCGACCTCAGTGTAGAACGTATCGAGCATGGCCGATAGTTCCTCCACCGCCCGGTCGACCTTGCCTATTTGACGGAGGACGTGTGCCTTGCGCTGCCATGCTGCCTGGGACGTACGCGTCAGTACGATGACCACATGTGTCGAATGTTACTCACTGCAGTCGAGGAATTCTCCTCCAGTAGCTCATCATAGTAGCGCAGCACGGCCTCCGTCTTCTCCGTGGCCTCTAGCCGGATGCCGGTGAGGATATGGACACGAGGGGAGTCGGGGAATTTGTCAGAGAGTATCCGAATGCACCGCTAGGAACGAGTATCCGAACGAGTGAGTACCGTTTAGGGCTGCGTGAGGGTGTGCACGCACGTCAGCGACCTCGGTGTTGCCCTGGTCTAGCGCGGCCAGAGCCAGCTTCTCTATGGCATCCCATCCTGAAAGAGGACTGACGTGAGTCGTGGCGGCGAGCAAGAACAGATGCTATGGCGTACCTGCTTCCCCCTTCGTTGCGTGGCCTCCATTCTCGAGGAGTACCAAGCCCGCATCTAGCGTTTCCTTGGACTTCTGGGTCTTTCGAGGCTTATACGCGGCCAGTTTCTGGAGAGAGAATGCGACCTCCATGTTCTATACGGTAGAGAGATCAGGCAGACGTAGATGCACGGAGGTGAGCGCGTCTCGAAGTAGTACGGGGGAGAGTTGCATCATGCATGAGCCGCGCATCCCGCTCTTTACCAACTTGGGAAATGGGGCGGGCCTACCTGCTAAATGGGGAAATAGGCGCGATCGTCGCCCGTTAGATCTAAACTGGGGCGGACTCGAGCCAAGTGGCCGTCAACGTCTTGACCTTCTACCACCACGACCACGCACATCGTCGGCCACGATGAGGTAGGACGCTATCGAATACGTCCCGTTGTGAAAGTGAACATCGTACCCCGCAGCGATTTTATCCGGGTCAAGGATCTCGCCCTCACCGTCTCCTTTTCGGACGGCTCCCGTTGGCCGTCAAGCACGCCCCACGCGCAACCCGTCGTGGTGACATGCAGCATCGCCCACGACGTGCGCCGCGCGGCGGCGACCGATGACCTCACGCACTCGGTGAACTACTCCGCGGTTGCCTCGAACATCAAGGCCGTCGGAGACGCCGAGGTCTTCCCTTCCATCGAGGCGTTCGCGGACCGCGTCTGCGAGACACACGCGCGGCGGTTCGAGGCGGGCGCGCTCACGCTCTCGATTGCACGCACGAAGGCCCTGCTGTACGGTGCGTCGTTCGGCCTCGAGTTCACGCAGAGCGAGCCGCACGCCCCGCCGCAGGAGGAAACCTTCTTCCTGCGCGATCTCGCGTGCTATGCCGTACTCGGGATACACCCCCATGAGCGGGAGCGCAAGCAGAGCGTACGCATCGACGTCTGCGTGACGAAGACGCGGTCGCGCGCGGCATCCTTGGATTACCGTACCTTGGAGCAGCGGATCTTTGACGTGCGTATATGCTATCTTCATAGAACATGGCGATCCTGATGTTCATCTAGTACGTTCAAGACTCCAAATTCTTGACAGTCGAGTCGCTGGCATCTGAAGTCGCCAAGCTGACGCTCACATTCTTGGCTGATACGACTGCTCGGGCTACAGTACGGATCTCGAAGCCGAGTGCTCTCCTTACTGCAGAAGCCTCTGAACTGGAGGTGACTCGGTCCTTCGCCGACCTCGAAACAAGCAACACGGACCATTCGGGGTCGACAGAGACACCCAACACGCCGGTCACCACCTCCAAGCCCACCTCAGGGTCCAAATCTGCCGGTCCATCATCTTCGCTCCCCCACAGAGCTGCGATAGCGATCGGTGGTAACATCGGCGACCGGTTTGCAAACATTGAATGCGCACTTCGTCTCCTGGAAGCCCCAGGTGCAGACATCGAGAGCTGGTCAGGTGAACCGCGCGTCGTCGTCGTTGACACGAGCTTTATGTACGAGACGGCGCCGATGTACGTCGCGGAGCAGCCGCGGTTCATCAACTGCGCGTGCGTGGTAAGTGTACAACTACGCTCTGATTACATCCGCATGTTGATTTATGTCAACAGGTGGAGACCGACCTTGAGCCTCGCGCGCTGTTGACATTTTTGAAGCAGGTCGAGGGCGCCGTCGGACGCGTGGAGTCTTTCCGTAACGGCCCTCGAGCGATCGATCTTGACATCATCCTGTACGACTCCCTGGTCATGGACACGAGGCCTGAATCTGCCCGTGTCGCACTCGATAACCTCAGTGGCGAGCTTCTCGTCCCGCACCCGCGTCTTGGTGAAAGGGAGTTTGTCTTGCGACCCTTGGCTGAGTGCGTTCATACTTTTCGTTATCCATTCAGTCACCAGCACTGACGCCCAAGTAGCATGATCCCCAATTACATCATACCCACGACAGGAAAAACGATTGAGGCATCTCTGGCAACCCTCATGGCCCAACCGTCTGCGGACCCTATCATGTACAAGGTTCTGCCCTTCCCCCGTTATCCTCTACCCAACCACGAAGGCGAGCGACCTGCGCACATGTCCAAAATCCGTCCGGTCCCGCCAACAGCGACTTACTGGTCATTCCCTGTGTCTTCACATGCTTCTAGCAGCAGACCACCTCCCCGGAAAACCTATATCATGGCAACCCTCAACGCGACCCCGGATTCTTTCTCGGACGGATCCGCGCATTATAGCCTTCCTGACGCCCTCTCGTACGCGAACTCTGCTGTCGCTGACGGTGCCAACATCATCGACATCGGGGGTTACTCCACCCGGCCCGGCGCCGCCTACGTCTCTCCAGAAGAAGAGTTCTCGCGTGTCGTCCCTGTCGTCCAAGCCATTCGAGGTCTTTGGCAGGAGGGTGCGGTCACCACACCTGGTGGCAGACTCCCCTCAATTGCGCGGACGGCTTCGACACTCATCAGTGTTGACACCTTCCGATGGGAAGTCGCTGAGGAGTCGGTGCACGCCGGCGCGAACTGCATCAACGACGTCTACGCGTTCAGCGGCGCGGACTGGCCTGCGACAGCGCGTTCGGCGGAGCACTTCAAGAAAATGCGCCAGGTGTCGCGCGACCTTGCTGTTCCTGTCATCCTCATGCACTCCCGCGGACCGGCGTCCGCGAACAAGGACTACTCGCAGTACGACTATGCGGTAGACCATCGGGACGGACGGGGCGCAGTGCTCGAGGGCGTGAGGATAGAGCTCGGAGCGAAGGTCGAAGCGGCGATCAAGGGCCGCGGCGGCGTCCGCAGGTGGCTCGTACTCGTTGACCCCGGACTTGGGTTCAGCAAAACTGTCGAGGGGAACCTCGAAGTGCTCCGGGATGCAGCGACGGTGGTCAGCGAGTACTCGCCCCGCCTCCGGGCGCTCACTGCGCCACCGTCGCGGCCTACGCGGAACCCCTTGGCGGGGTACCCGATGCTGCTCGGGGCGTCGCGCAAGTCGTTCCTTGGGGCGATCCTGGAGCGGCCGGATCCGGTGGGCAGCGGAAACTACGAGGGCCGGCAGACGCGGCCGGTCGAGCGTGACTTTGCGACCGCGGCGGCCGTGAGCTGTGCGGTACAGCAGGGCGCGACGGTTGTACGGGTGCACGATGTGTTACGCCTCGGTGATGCTGTGCGGACCAGCTCTGCGTTGTGGTCCTGAGTCCAGGTGCCTTAGACGAATTGTGAGCTGTCCATTTGTGTGTACATCGCCGCGGCTATCCTGATTAGGTCTCCTTAGATGTCGTCTGGTTACGCCCCCAGTACACACGTTTGGACGCTGGCATTTGTAGCTTTCTCTCCCCCGCTCCTTGCGCCTCACACTGTAGCAATTATGGGCTCTCACTCGTCGACCTGGTGTTCCAGGTTCCGTTGCCGCTGTATCTACTTAACCAAAAATATTGGAGCTGGTTCATAATCCACAATGGCAACTTCTTGCCAACTTTACATCATCGAACTGGTTCAGGGACGCTACGCATACTCAGCACTTGGCTAGTATTACTAGTTTAACTACCCGAAAGCTTCAGGTCGTAGTTGGGATGAGCGTTCGAGCAAGGAGTCGACTCTCGAGGCATGAAGCTGATGCTTTGAAGCTGGAGCTTATAGGATCATTGACGGAACGTGGCCGCCGTACAAAGGGGCTAAAGGGTGACATAAGCCGGTATAACAAGGCGGTACTTATACTCTTGCCTTACTAAGCACGGTATATCATCTGAGCTAGAAGTATCAGGCTTCCTCCCCAACCTCTTCCGCATCCGCAGATCCTGCCACCTTGCTACCACCCCTACTTGGCCCTACAGAGCCTCATGTTACACGGACGCCATCGCAGTCGCTGACTGAGAACATCTTGACTTTGTACACTACGCGTAGCACTCAATGGCACCGTCTGCGATCCCTGGTCCAGCCACACCCACACCCTCCACGAGCAAACGCACTTCAACCATGACGAACGAGAGGATGCTGAGAGCAGAAGACGTGGAAGTGAAGCCATATGTTATTGTAGGCGATCTGGGGAAAGGAAGCTTCGCGACGGTCTATCGCGGATACCATGAGGTGCGTTCCGGCGGCACCGCTCGAAGCGCGCATCTGACTTGTGTGTTCGTAGCAAACACACCAGCAGGTGGCGATTAAGACCGTGAACCGAAGTGGTCTCAGCCCGAAGCTGTTTGACAATCTGCAAGGCGAGATTGAGATCCTCAAGAGTCTCTCCCATCGACATATCACCCGGCTGCTTGATGTCATAGTGAGTGCGCTAGGTCCTACCGGCGCAAGACGAAGACCGACTTCGTATTAGCGTGCAGAGCGGAACATATACCTCATAATGGAGTTCTGCGCCGGGGGCGACCTCGCGAATTACATCAAGAAGCGTGGTCGTGTAGAGGGCCTCGAATATGTTCCCTCTCCCGGTGCAGCCCCCACCTATTACCCACATCCCAAGCACGGCGGTCTGAGCGAGATCGTTGTTCGCAGCTTCCTAAGACAACTAGGTGGGTTGGTATCTTGTATGCTGGAAGGTATATCTAAAGACAGCGGTGGTTAGCTCGCGCAATCAAGTTCCTCCGGCAAAGGAATCTTATCCACAGGGATATCAAACCTCAGGTACGTTGTCCCTATCAGCAAAGCATAGTTGGTCCTAGCGCGACAGAGATTTCCGTATTCACCGTCCCTGCCACATGAAGTTTCAGCGACTTCGTGGGCGGTGAACATCTCAGATCTCTATGCTCGTCGTGTGGCTGAGTACCTGACGTATGGGTCATCCTACAAGTGTCCGTAGGGGGACTATTTAGCTCTCCGGGAGCTTCCAGGCGGCCAGACATAGTTCGGGTTGTACTGAGGGTTGGCCAGTCACAAGGATGAATCAGTATGTTAACCCACCTTTCAGAATCTACTCTTGACACCGGCGGGCCCGGACGAGTACTCCCGAGGCCATCCACATGGGGTTCCAGTGCTGAAGGTCGCCGATTTCGGCTTCGCACGATTTCTGCCCTCGGCCATGATGGCGGAGACGCTGTGTGGGTCACCGTGAGTCTACTTCATCATGTATTGCTTCTCCCATCGCTTAGCAGCGGTAGATTGTACATGGCTCCGGAGATCTTGGGCTACCAGAAGTACGATTCGAAGGCAGACTTATGGTCAGTCGGCGCCGTGCTTTACGAAATGGCGGTCGGCAAGCCGCCTTTTCGCGCGCAGAACCACATCGAGCTGCTCAAGAAGATCGAAGAATCGAAGGGCATCAAGTTCCCGGACGAAGATCCACAAGCGATTTCGCGCGCGCAAGCGAAGGGCGAGGAGCTTAAACCTGTTCCTCCTGATATCAAGATGCTCATCCGCGCCCTGCTGAAGCGCGTTCCGGCTGAGCGCGCGAGCTTCGAGGAGTTCTTCACGAGCACGGCGATGGTCAAGTCGAAGTTCCCTAGACCGAAGGAGTCGATACCACCGCCAGAAGACGACGACGATGCGGATCGCATCCCCGACCACCACCGCGTCATCCCCCCAGAAGTGCTCGATCCGAAAGCGATGATTCCGCCAGCGAAGATCAAGTTTAGACGCAAGTCACATACAGGTGGTCCCGTGCTTGATGAGCCATTGCCCGACGGGTGAGTCTCCACACTGCTGAGTGTATACGCAGATCGCTGAGATTTGGGTAGGGTCATGGCTGATGCGGTTGGCCCATCGCGTCCACGATCTCCGCCTGCGCAGTCACAGTCGCCTCGTTTTAGTCCTACGCTGCAGACAAAGCCTCTTCCCACGGACACTCCCGATGGATCGTCTACGATACCAGGCGAAACTGAAGAGGACGGGATGTTGCGCCGAGAATATGTCTTGGTGGGAGACCGCCGTGCCGTGGAAATCAACCGTGCTGTCGATGGTAATGTGCACTCTGCCCTCCTATCTAATCCTGTCTCACGCGTCTTTGAAGAGATCACGTCTCGCCGTCGACCACTGCGCGACCACAAGGTACCTTCCCCACTCACTGATGAGGCTCTCAACTTCGGCGGAGACGACCCTACGCTCGAATCCCCTAGTCCTCCAACGACCTTCCCCCCACCTCCTATCGCCAATGTACCGCTCTCCTCATCCCCATCGAGTGTAGGTGCTAGAGCAAGTGGCAATGCCCTTACTCGTGCGCTCAATATTGCGACGGGAATCCTCCGCGGAGGCAGCACGAAACGGCGTCCGTCGTACAACCGGGAGTACACTCCGTCATCACCGCGGAAGGCGCAAATGTTCGGCGGGTCCCGAGGTCAAGGACTCGGCCTCGAGCTCCAAGGTCAGCGGGATGCGGAGGAGGAAGAGCTGCTCTCCACGCTCGAGGAGCTTGCGCAGAAGACCGAGGTGCTGGAGCGCTGGGCGGACGAGATGTACGACTACGTCAAGGCGTTCCCGCAGAGTGCGTATCCCTCCTCTCCTTCATCACCTATGCGGCGTCGCTCATGATGTTCGGTTTTCAGAACCGCTCCCGGATCCCACCAAGTTCCTCAGGCGCGAGGGCGAGACGGAGCGGCTCGCGGCGCGGCGGAAGAACGCCGACATCCAGGCGGAATACAACGCGATCACGTGTGTCGCGCTGTACATGCTGCTCATGACGTTCGCACAGACGGGCATCGACAAGCTGCGGAACTACTACGAGCACATGCAGATGCGGGATCCGGATGGGGAGCTCGAGATGAGCGAGGGCTTTGATGAAGCGCTCACATGGTTCAAGGAGCACTTCATCAAATGCCACGATCGCGCCGCTCTTGTTAAGACCTGGCTGCCCGCGCAGTACACGGGCCCCCCAACATTCTTGGACCAGCTGGTGTACGATCACGCCCTGCTGCTGGTACGTATACACGAGCTGTTTGACCGCTCCGATGATACTTACTCCGCTCCCCATACAGAGTCGCACGGCCGCCCGGAAGGAGCTGTTCGACCAAGCCCAAGCGCCAGACGAGTGCGAGAAGCTGTACGAGGAGTCGCTGTGGTGTCTGTACACTCTACAGGACGACCTGCTGCAGGCGGGCAACCCCTTCCTCGAGGAAGACCGGAGCACCATCTCCACTTGTACGTGCTCATCGTCACCATCATTGTAGTATGGGTACTCATGAGACGTTCCCAGGGATCAAGCGGACGAAACTCCGCCTCGTCCGGTGTCGCGCGCGGATGAACATGACCGACCGCGAGCGCGTCAAGGACGCGCGTATGGACCATAACCTTGTCGACGTCCCGCGAATACCCGCGCCGTGGGACGTCCCCACCTCGGACCCCTCTCCTTCCACCCAGGAAACCTAGGCTATTATATTGATCTCTCACCCCCCTCGGTCTGTACGTGCAATGTTTCATCTAGATGGCCCGTTTGCAGTATTCGTATGTATACTATGTGCTCCAATGCCGGCTCCGGCTCGAGTCGTTGTTTCCGCAGCTTCGTTACTATATCGTCTCAGGATTGTGTTTGTGTCTTCCCGCAGTCTACCTACGCACGCGTTCTGTGATTCTCCATTGGACATCCTCTTTCATGTACAATATCTCATATGTACCAATAGTGCATTCTACCAGGGTTTATTTGAGGCGTGGTTTCTCATTTTATGCGCGTGAGGTGCGAGACCGAGGTAAATGACCCGCTTCTCGTGATATATACACTGGCAGGGCCACTGAGTAAGGGATCGAGTATAGCGAATGCTCGCACCGTCTGGCGGGCCACCGGCGAGCACGTAGGTGTACTGCCAAGAAGGGCAGATATTCGCACACGCAGCAGACGACGAGGCCGTTATCGTCTTTTAGAGCTATTAAATTCGCGCTTCATGAAGTTTAGCACGTACATCGATATCTATTACAACAATTTAGTGATACAGCAAATCGCTGCTACATCCCAAGAGAACGCAGACTCGCCGTGAACACGAAGAGTGGCGAGCCGCTGGCGGCACAGTACAGTAAGTTAGTAGTACATGGTCCCTTCCGGTCGACTCTTTTGTGTCTGGCAGCCTCCCCTCCATCCTCCATCCGCCGCCCCATACCCCCCTGGCAAGCTCACGCGTCCAGGTTATTCCTCAGGCACGTCCTGATATGCCGGTCCACCGCATACTTGCGCTGCACCTTCTCCAGCCCACACACCGGGCAGCGGTACAGCACCCCGATGTGCTTGTTAAGGAGGTGCCGCCCGAGGCTGTCCACCTGCATGTGCACCCCGCACGCCGGCAGCGGGCACGGGCGCCGGCAGCTGCCCTTGGCGGCGCACGCGGTCTCCGCGCACAGCTCCGCGTGGTGCGCGACGCGGACGTGGCGCCGCCAGGCGGACTCGTCCGTGCCGGAGAGGAGGACGGTGCAGCGGGGCATCGGGCAGAGCACGGCGGCGCGGACGACGACAATTGCCTCTGGGAGCGTGGATTTGTCGAGTGCGGGGGATTGTGAGCGGGGGATGGGAGAGGAACCTGGGTGTGCGGGCGTACGGGGGGCAGAGCAATGTGGGTGACGGGCGCACTTCTTGGATGGCGCGGGGTAGATGTCGGTGTCGTCGTGATCGGGTCGGCGACGCATGCATGGACGCGGTGTATTGGGCTTGACCGATAATTCAGGCCTGAGCGAGAGAGCGGGAGGCCTTCTGTTAGGGGCTGAAGGCAGACTAAGATGTGCAAAGAGGACGTACTCGTTGACCGGCTCATCGATGACTGCCACTGCTTCAGTCAGGAGTTCCTGCTGCCCGAGTTCTGCGAACCATGCATCCAGCGTCTGCTCCGGGGTCATGTCGTACTCGGGCTGGACCTCAGCGACGTCCTCCGGCTCCTCGTCATTGTCGTCGTCTCCGAGTTGCGATGCGCTGGGTGGCACGAACGGAACCAAATCGCAGATGTCGACCGGGCTGACGAATGGATATGGGAGGGGTGCCGTGCCGTCCGGGCCGAAAGTGGTCACGTGGTCGCGATCTGCCCAGCCACACGCGACGGAGGACGCGACGAAGGACGCGAACGCGTCGAAAGCCGGAGCAGGTGCGTCCTGCGACGAGTAGGATGGGTAGAACTCATCCTGGGGCACGTATTCAAACGCGTTTGGCGCGTCGAGCACGTCGGGCGCGTCGTACGCGAAGTCGTTCCAAATAGGTGCCACACCATAGTCGGCAGCCCAACGGTCGAAGTCGAACAGCGATTCAAGGATGGGGTCCGTAGAGAGCATGATCGTATCAAACTCGTCGGCTCTGGAGCGCATAGACAGTTAGCAGCCAGGACAAGATCCTACGGCGCGAACTATGCTGACCTGAGGGGGGTATACTCTGGCGCAGTGTACGCGACCGGGGTGTTCGCGGTGAAGCTGAATAGGGCGTCCATTGCTTTGGAGTGCCTTGGGGGGTAGAATGCGAGCTGGAGAAGAGTGGCGCGTCGGGTCTGGGGAGAGAACGGGAGATGCAATGTGGGGAGAGGAGAGGGATGAGGACGACCTAGCAGGCCGGGGGGCGACCCAGATATACATTTGCAAGGCCAAAACGCCGGCGTCTTGCGAACAACCGATCATCGAATTAGAAGTACGTAGAGCGAGGTCCTCCAATAGCTTGCAGCGGCTCTTTGGCATTGAGCACATGCCGCCGACGAAAAGCCAAAACGCCAAATTTCTTAGCGCCCGACGCGTTGATGCGCGTTTTCGACCGTCCTGCGCTCTCCGTTGCTGTTCTAAACACGATAGCTTGATCCGCATGAGTTGTACGAGTCGAATGAGTGTCATTTTGACGTACCAAGAGGTAGAATTGCCCAAGAAAACGCCAGAAAGGTGGGAGAGGACAGGGGACGGTTGCCCCACAGCCTGCTATCAAGGCCAAAACGCCAGCGCCTAAGGTGAGCAATGCGCAACACGAGGCGGTCGAGGCGGTGGAGGTACAAAGAACCCATATCTGGCTTCGGCCCCCGAGCCGTCGGACAGCTCAAAAGGCCACAGTCGCGCTCCGTAGATCGAGATTATTGTGGAGCGGTTGCTAGTTGCAAATGCCACAAAGTACCGCGAGCAAGCTAAGTAAGTGCTGCGGTAAGAGAGCGAGAGATACATGTTACGGTAGTACAGAGTACACACGGTTTCCCTGAGAGATCTGCCATTGAGTACTTGATCATGAAGGGTGCTCCGTGTAGAACTGGATCCGGTACTCACTCAAATTCCGGAAAGCGCTTTTCTGCAACGTCTGTTCAATGTTGGGCATGACGTCATACCATGAATGCTCAACCGCGGCTGCAAAGTCTGCAGTTTCTGAGTGGGTAGCACAGATGTAGCGGCGGAACAGGCACATAGGTATGGTGGTAAACATATGCGCACATGAGAGGGCGGGGTACCGTCGATGTTCAGCGGAACTTGAAGAAAAATCATGCTTCCTGTGACTTGGCCCCCGAGGGGTGTTCCGAAGGGAGGTGGGACCCCCGACACCACCTCAGCAACTCTCGGCTGCCGCCGACTGTCATCTCTTGACGTGTACAAGTACTGGCTCTGCACAACCCCAAGCTTCAAGCTCAAGTACCGCAAATACTACGGCTCGAGGTGGCCGATATTCATGGAATCAACTGACTGAAAAACTAGTGCTAACTTTGTTGAGAAGGCCGATTAATTGGTGTCGTCTGTTGTGAGAGAGCTCAGCATCACGCCTTGAAGCCTTCCACTGACCTGCATCGCCAGATCTGAAGTTTGACGACTGAATATACTTGAAGAGCTTGCACGCGCACCGGGGTCCACTCAGCTTGTGCCATGGGGGCGCTTTAAATATACCTCTCTGCAACTCTCCAGCTTGCTATTTTGAACAAGAGGTACGCTGTCGAATCCTGTCCAGGAATCTCTTTCATCTGATGCGCAGCGGATTCAATTCAGCATCTTATGAGCCTGGTACATGTCATTCCAGCTGCATGTCTTGTCTTTTTTTTGTCCAGGCGAAACAACAGGCTCCGTCCGCCAGAGGATTGCTTACAACCAGACACGTTCTCCATCGTTGGCCAGCCGCAGTACCGCCGCACAAAGTGGGGTTAGTCCAACCCAAACAGTGCCAGCCGACCGCTGGGATGCCAGTGGCTCTTGGGGAGATAACAGCAAAGTCGACGAGTCCACGTCCGCAGCCCGCATCGCCCGCTCACCCGACAAACGCTGCTAAGTACCGAACTCCAAGTTTCGTGCATAGCTCCAATGACAGCTCTGATCAGATATCCCTCCTACCGAACGCTCTAGGCAGTATCGTCGTTGGTCGTGTGACCTGAGGTGATGTCGCCTGTCATTCGTATAACGCAGTGCCAGTGTACAGTCTTTTCGACGTTCATAGTGGCGTTTGAGCGGGTACTTGGTTCCTGCGGCGGTGAGTGCGATATGCATACAGCCAATTTCGTCTTTTGTGTTGACCATTTGTATCTCTGTAGGACGCCGACTCTCCCTAAGGCAAGACCTTGAGGATTTATACCTCAGGCCTAAGTGCCCAGGCGTCAAATGACCAAAGCATTTGATTCACAGGTCAGATGCGCATACGCTCGCAACCCGTCTCGTCCCGGCATCCCACGCACGTCCAAAAGCCGTGCACGCTCGTGGATGGACTCCTCCAGCCCGTAACGCCGCCTCCGTCCGCTCAGGTTCCGACTCGCGAGGTCCATCACACAGTTCCAGCCGCGGTCTGCGCTGAAACCAGTATGATGGGGGGCGAGCTATATAACACGCCCTGTACTGCAACGCCTGTGTCCCCGTCTCTCCAGACCACTTACTCCGGAACGGAACGCCCCGCCCCGGTAACATCCTCTCGTTCAGAGACAACAATGGCGTCCGCGTCCGCGTCCACTTCCGCCTCTTCACACGCCCACCCACCACGCCCCGCGTCGTTCGCGACGGGCTACCAAGACATCTTCGACGCCCCCGAGCGGCCGCGCGAGCCGAGCACGCACGTCCGCTTCGCCCCGGCGGGCCCGTCGCGCGCAGCGTACACCGCGCCCCGCCCCTCGCGACCCGCGCTGTCCTCGCTCCCGCCGCCCGTGCTGTTCGACGGGCCCGCGCGCCCTGCGCCGTCTCGGAGCGTGTCGGTACCGTATCGCGCGTATAGAGCGTATCCAGCGAAGGTGTGGCCGAGGGCTGCTGCGAGGGTTCGGACCAGGGTGCGTTAGTTTGTGGTGGCGATGTGTGGGCGAAAGGTGCGAGACGCTGATCGTGGGTGTGTAGGCTTCGGTGGCGATGTCGGTGGTCCCGCTGGTCGTCTCGGGTGTAGGTGTGGGCGTGCTATTTGGCATTGACTAGGACTAGCCAGTGGGGCTATGGGAGGAGCGTGGACGTGAGTTTTTGTGAGTGCGACATTCGGTGGCTCATATGGCTGTTGTTGACGTGAACGCTACAGATACCTTCATCTTGGGGTTCAGCTGTTAGTGTATATATGTACGTTAGATTGGTTGCTGTCATGCTTAGATTGTAGCAGACTTTAGGCCGCAAACGCGCGAGTCTGAAATTCACTCTTGGTAAAACACATAAGCAGAGCTTCGTCTCGCGTGCGAAGGCGGCCTATGATGCATAAACACCACATACAAGCAGAGAATACAAGACATGCACAAGCAATGGCAAGAGATGAACGCACGACTACGACTGCTCCGCGATGACGACCTTTTTGCGCGCCGCCTTGGGCTTGTTCTCGCCCGCCCGCGTGTGCTTCCGGCGGCGCTCCTCCTTGACACGCGCTGCGTCGAGCATCTCCCGCTTGAGCTGCGCTGCCTTGTGTACTGGTCGTGGCAGGTGCCGCGTCCTGTCCCAACCCGTCCAGTCAGCGCGACAGAAATTGGGATGGGGAGAGGAGAGGATACGTACCGTGCGATCTTGCTGACCTCCGCATCGCCCTTCCAGCGCGCCTTGAGGCCCTGGCGGTACTCGATCGCGGCGCGCTCGCGCGCGGTAACGATCCCCAGTTTGTCGGACGCGTGCGCTTTCCAAATACGCACGTTGCCGTCGTCGGAGCCGGAGAGCACGAAGCGGGAGTCGCCCGAGTACAACGTCGAAGTGACCCTTTCGCAGTATTAGTTTCTACTTACGTCGCATGGCAGTGTGCAGATAGGGCATACCGTTGCATCCGTTTTGTGTGGTAAACCTCGGGCTGGGTACCCGCGCCTTCCTTCCAGATCCGAACGGTGCGGTCCCAGCCACCGGAGACGAACTCGAGGCCGGTTGGGCTCCAGTCACAGCTCATGACAGCCGCAACGTGTGCTTTGTATATTTGCGTCGGAGTGTTGAGCGCACGGATGTCGAACGTGTATAAATTGTGATCTTCGGAGGCGAGGAGAACGGTAGTGGGGAACGTCGGGGACCATGATAGTGCGTTGCTCCGCATCTAAGGAACACGACGAGTCAGTACAACAACAGGAAGGTGGGCAAAGAAGGTACACACCTGCATGATGATTCGCCGTTCCGCCTTGCCTGTACGAATGTCGTAAAGGGTGAAGGAACGGTCCGAGCCTATGCTCGCTAGCACCGATGCCTCCGCGAGGTTGAATCGGACGGCAGTCACAGTCTCGGTGGATGTGGGGAGGGTAAGATTTGAGATTGCAGCGCTCCTGATTATGGGGCGCTCGTCAGCTTGTGCGAGACGGAGCGAGTGAACGGTGCGTACTTTGTCTCATCCCATACTTGGACAAGATTAGATCCTGTAGCGAAGAGAGGGTCGTAGCGGTGATGGTCTATTGAACTATAGTAGCAGGTCAGTTCACGTTTTGTAGGGTGTTCAGGGGGTATCCTACTTGAACGCAGTTTTCCCGGGGAATATGCTGATCGGTTTCCGCTACGCGCAAATGCCGTTAGACGTTTTCTCGTATGATGCAGTTTATGCGAACACACCGCAGAAGGTCCCGCCGCCGATTCATCCTGTTCGAATCCCTTATGACTATCCCACAGCTTGATATTCCTGTCCACCCCGCAGCTCAGAAGCCGATCGTCTTGGCCGAAGCAAACCCCCGAAACTTTGCCCTTGTGTGCGTCTTCAATCTGGAGTAGCCTGGTTCTCCGGGACACATCATGCACAATGAGTCCTACGCAGTATCAGTGTCGTCCATCGTATGCGTTTACCCAGGGACATTACACACCTCCGTCCCAGCTACCGCTCGCGACGATATCCAGCGTCTCCGGTTTTCTCGCCATGGTCTCAACGGCATCTACATGCCCTTCCAGACTTGCGATGAAGGGTTTTGCGAACATGCGCTCCATCTTGACAGCGTTCAGCGCTCGTGTCCGTTCGCGGGCGCGGGCAAACGGATGCATGAGGGGATCGAGGTTCCGTGAAGTCGGTGTCGGATCTCCTGGCCGCGCGGGAAGGTGCGTTGAAGGTGCATGCTGGAGTACTGATATTTTCTATATCGGGGTCGGTCAGTACATGCATACAGAATATTGTCGAGTGCACTTACCACCATAGCTTTGAGTGCGAAAAAGCAAGCTGTTTGGGTGAAGCCTAAGAGTGGGCTCGCAAATTTGATAGCGCAGTGAGAGAAGCAGCAGTTGATCCTAGTTTCTAGGGCAAATGCAAGAGCAGACAGAAGCCGAGGCCGTCGAAAGCGCGAGCCAGGGGAAGCTTGGGAGACCCTGGAGAAGTTGAGGGTCGAGGAGCAGGGAAGTAAGCGCTCATTTCATTTTTCCCAAAACGGATTGATGGCCCTTCGGCATTTGCCGGACGGCCACAACGGCGGTGTTCGTCGGTGGCTAGAGCCCTGCCTTGTTTCCCTCTAACCACCTCCACCCTCATCACCACCCCTTTTACAACTTGCTCGCCATGTCAGACTTCGAGCAAGATATCGACGACGAGCTTCTCGCCCTTGCAGGCGATACGGAAAGAAAGCGCAAGAGAAGCCAGCCCAATTCGTCCTCCAAACGCCGCAAAGCAGAGTGAGCTTCGGCTTTGGCATCCCCTGCATAAACCCGCTCAATGCGCTTTTGACTCTTCCTTAAGCATGAACGATGACACCGAGTCTGATGCTGAACGCCCTGAAAGCGAAGAAGAGGAGACGGAGACCAACCCGTACCCGCTCGAGGGCAAGTATATAAACGAGGCCGATCGCGCACGGTATGTATCACACCTCGCTTGGATCTTCCCCCTCCTTTGCCTAACAGGATGGACAGGCTCATGGAAATGTCCGAAATCGACCGCGAAGCGACGCTGGCTCAGCGGCAGGAGGAGATGCAGCGCTATACCGACAAGCGGCAACTAGAGAACATGTTGAAGATGCAAAGTGGGCGGGGCGATGCGGAAGAAAGTGTCTCCAAAGCTGCAAAACGTACGCTGCCACCTACAGTGTCAGGAGTTTTGCGCTGACTGCCCTCTAGGCCAACATGCTGTTCGTGGGGCCACGAAGGAGAAGTCGCGCAAACTTGACGAGCTGAAGGCCAAGCGGAAGGCGAAGGATGAGAAGAAACGCGTACATTCATTTCCACTATTCTTCCCTCCGAACTGCGTTCTGATGAACACAGACGAGGACATCTTCCCCCAAGCGTGACCGTTCATCGTCACCTATGGACATGGATATGTCAGAGGACGAGGAAGACGGTCAAATCACGAAGTACGACGAAGAGGAAGAGCGCGACCGGAAACTCTACGGGAAGAGCAACCCCGATGATGAGCCAATAGGTCTCGATGACCTGAACAAATGCCGGGTCACTCGCAACCAGATCGCAAAGCTTTGCATGGCGCCCTGGTTTGAGGAATACATCAAAGGTGACATGGGACGTCCGTTCACAATGTCGTTCCACATACCGACCACTCCATAGGCGGCTGGGTGCGATACCTAATCGGCCAAGAGAACAACCAGCCGGTGTACCGTATATGCGAGGTCGCAGGTGAGTGCTCTTCCAGGCTGGGCCGTGCACACATGTTGAGCGCCATGCAGACATCGCGCCAAACCTGGTCAAACCTTACAAGATAAACGACCAGACCGTGAACCAGGAACTAGAGCTCAAGCACGGCGAGTCTACACGACGGTTCGCTATGGACAAAGTATCCAACGCACCGTTTGAACAGGTGCGGTTCGCACGTCTACTCTTTCTCTGGGCACTGCTAGACTGTTTCCTCGCAGAAAGAGTTCGAGCGTCTGGTCAAGGTGTGCGAGGCTGAAAAGGTCAAGCTCCCTACGAAGCGTCAGATCGAAAGGAAGGCCACACAACTGGAGAAGCTGGCAAACCAGCAAATGACCGAGGTCAGTCGCCTGACGCGCCAACTTCCATACCATCTGAGCTCGTGTGTTGTGCCCTGCAGAGCGACATTGCCGCCATGCTTGCGCGCAAGCAAGCGATGCAAACCTCCAAGCAGAGCGGCATCGCGATGGCCATGGAGCGGTCTCGTCTGATGCAGGCGCGGACGCTCGCTGTGCGGCGACAAGACTACGCCGAGGTCGCGGAGATCGACGCGCAGTTGGGAGAGCTCGCGCCTGCACGCGAGAGCCAGCGCGAGGAAAGCTCATCCGACGTCCTCGCGCGCCTCAACGAGCGCAACCGGAAGGCGAACCAGGACGCGGTGCGCAAGGCCGAGCGGGCGGAGCTCGACCGCAAACGGCGCGAGCGCACGCTCCGCGCAGGCACCGCCACCCCCACGCTGTCCGACGCGGCGGGCCGCCTGCGGGCGAAGATGATGGGCTCCAGGTCGGTGTCGTCTTTGCTCGGTCGTGGTGTGTGCGTGTGTGTGCGGCTTGTTGATGATGTCTGCGCTTGTGTCCCCCCTTCGCTGTGTGCTGCCGCCATCCGACGCTATTCCGACCTTCGTATGTGCAGGCCAGGCACACCGGGAGTGCCCCTCGCGAATGGTGAGGCCGACACGCCGCGCTCTGTGTCGCCGCCCTCGGACGCTGCACCGACGAAGAGTGCAAAGAGCGGGCTGAGCTTTGAGGCGTCGCTTCTGCAGAGCGTAGAGATCGACCTCGGAGACTTCTAGACACGACGCCGACGGATGGACTCGGCATCCTTGGTTGAACGTTGAAGAATTGTAGTCGCCCGAGTTGTGATTTCAGGTTGGTTGTTGTCTGTTACTCATCGATGTCGGACATGGAGGTTTTTCGCTCGCACAATGTACTACTGTAAATATTGCATACGCTTAATGCACAACGCTTGTAACAACTTGGTCCGGATTCATGCCTGATCATGTAGTCGATGAGGGACACATGCAGCTGCAATTTTACTGAGACAAATCGGTAACTAGTTATTAATCTACAGTCTTCTATCGGTAGAGGAGCCTGCCGAACTCAATCGCGAGAGGCCGGCACCCATCGCGCTCATCGAAGTTTTCCTCTTACATCTTGAATTCTTCTCTGTCTCGCTCGCCCACCTGGTGCTCGTCTCGCTTCATTATCTCACTCCCTCTTACTCGAATTTCGTCCCGCCCACCGCGCACTGTATCTATTGCTTGCAAATACAGGTAGGAGCTACGATACTAATAGGATCGTGCAACGCCGTGTGCAACGGCTCACCTGGAGGATCACAGAGCAAGCAATCGGTCCGCCTGGCACCCAGCGGCTCGACTACGGGCCCACTGACATCCTCGTGAGCTCGCGACATACAGTACACGCGCGATTCTCTCAGCCCATAGACGAAGCTGGAACACTGTCCCCGTCGATATGTCTGAATCAAACGTCAAATTCAAGATCAAGCCTTGGGACGGCTGCCCGTACTGCAAGGAGCTCTTCGGCCAGCCGTACCGCGAACATATCAAGCTGGCCGACATCGTGGCCACCTCCACCAGCTGCACCCGGTGCTGGGCCTTGGTCGAAACCCTGCGTCGTGTCACCGACGTCTCCAATACCGTCACCACGCTTGTGGGGAGTACCTGGCACAATAATACGCTCCATCTCGGGGTCATCAGCCCGGGCTACACCTTCGAGACGGCCCCGGGCTATCAAATATACATAGACGATGGTGACCACTTTGACTATATCCTACCCCACAGCCAGCAGTCCTGATCTGCAGTAATACAGACAGGGCAGACAACGTCGCGAGGGAAGATCCTGTGCTCGGGATCCCTATTATGCCCCGGGTCATCCGCGAAATGCACCACAAACCTCGCCCGATCGAGCAAACCCCCGAGCGTCGTCTCGCCTTAGCCAAGCAGTGGCTGAAGGACTGCCTCAACGCGCACGATACGTGTAACGCCGACACTCTCCTCTACAAATGGCCCTACCGCGTACTGGACATCTCCGACGATACCATCGTCAAACTGGTCCCAACCACCTCCCCGCCTCCCAACGCCTCCTACGTCGCTCTGAGCTACTGCTGGGGTCCAACTGGAAACTTGTGCACATTGAAAGAGAATCTCAAAACCCACACCGAGGAGGGGATCGTCGTCTCTCAGCTGCCGCCGACCATCCGCGACGCGATCTTTGTCACGAAACACCTTGGCCAGACGTTTCTTTGGGTCGACGCGCTATGCATTATCCAGGACGACGATGCTGACAAAATGGCGCAGATCCCACTCATGGCCGACATCTATTCCGGCGCCCTCCTCGTACTCTCCGCCGCGGCGTCGACCACCGTCCTCGACGGCTGTCCGCTCAGCCCGCGCGACAAGCAGCCACTGCCGCCCCAGACCTTCACCTTGTCATATCCGCCCAGTTCAAGCGCTGCCAGTGATCCCCAGCCGTCGACTACGGTGACCATCGTGATCGAGCAAATGGAACACGAACGCTGCCGTGCCCTCCCCGGCCACTGGGCCCACGAGACCTTCGACCAGGACCCGATCGACGTCCTCTCACCCATCGAGCGCCGTGCGTGGACATTCCAGGAGCGCTTCCTGTCCCCCCGCACGCTCATCCTTGGGGCGGGCGAACTGTCCTGGCTGTGCGGCAGCGCTGTGTGCTGCGAATGCCGCGCCCCCGGCCCCGACATTCTCAACGCCGCCGGCGAGCGCGTTTTTACGCAGAAATACGGCATCGCGCAGGTCAGCATGTCGGGGCGGTTCGGTCAGTTGGACATAGACCGGACGTACTCGTACGCGTGGGTGGAAGCGGTGAGCGCGTTCGCGGCGCGGCGCATGGGGTACTTCAGCGACCGCGTCGCGGCGGTGGAGGGCGTCGCGCGTGCGTTCCAGATGCGCTGGCCGGAGGTGTGGAAGGCCGAGGACTATGTGTTTGGGTGCTGGGTGCCGCTGTTGAGCCACTTGCTATTGTGGCAAGCGGTGGGTGAGAAGGTCACGGAGAAGGTCGACCGCGGATTGTTCCCTTCGTGGGCGTGGCCGTCGTGCGGGCGCGGGGTCGACTTCATAAGCTGGATCTGGTATGGGGTGGATCCCAAGCTGTGGGCCGAGGTCGTCGATCTCCGCATCGAGATGAACGAGAGTGGCGGGTTTGGGACCGGGAGAGGCACGCTCACGCTTTCTGCTCCGGTCTTCCCGGCTCGGGGAGAAGCTTTCGAGTACTACAACGGTGAGCCAGGCGTTATGGTGAAGGCCCTGGATCCTAAGCTGGATTTCGTGTGGTCTGAGCCCACACTCGACGACCTGGACGCGCCGGATGCGTGGAAGGATGTTACGCACCTTGTGCTGCTCGCGAGCTACCCCTACAGCACATCGCAGAAGTTCCGTCCGTTGTGTTTTGGCCTCCTCTGCCTCGCTCCTTCCTCCTCGGGACGGGAGAAGGAGTTTCGTCGTGTCGGCACAGTGATGACAGGGAGAGTGAAGAAGGATTTCCTGGGAGCCGACATAGATGCACTCTTTTGCCCGCACAACACCGTTATAAACCTCGTCTAACGCAAGCCTGTAAGTATTTTGTTGTGCCACTGCCGCCTCGTGGCCCGCCGCCTCGTGTCTGCGCATTGCTCACCTTAGGCGCTGGCGTTTTGGCCTTGATAGCAAGCTGTGCAGCAACAGTCCCCTGTCCTCTCCCACCTTTTTGGCGTTTTCTTGCGCACTTCTACCTCTTGGTACGTCCAAATGACACTCATTCGACTCGTATAACTCATGCGCATCAGGCTATTGCGTTTAAAACACCCACAGAGAGCGCAGGACGGTCGAAAACGCGCATCAACGCGTCGGGCGCTAAGCTATTTGGCGTTTTGGCTTTTCGTCGGCGGCATGTGCTCAATGCCAAAGAGCCGCTGCAAGCTATTGGAGGACCTCGCTCTACGTACTTCTAATTCGATGATCGGTTGTTCGCAAGACGCCGGCGTTTTGGCCTTGCAAATGTATATCTGGGTCGCCCCCCGGCCTGCTAGGTCGTCCTCATCCCTCTCCTCTCCCCACATTGCATCTCCCGTTCTCTCCCCAGACCCGACGCGCCACTCTCCTCCAGCTCACACTCTACATTGGAACAGTTGCCAGACATGGACGCATTCTTCGATACGTTCCTCCCCGCTCCCATCGCGTACACTGTGCCGGAATATGCCCCCTTCAGGTAAGCATAACTCGCGCCGTAGGATCCCGTCCTGGCTGCTAACTGTCTATGCGCTCCAGAGCCGACGAATTCGATACGATCATGCCCTCTACCGACCCCACCTTTGAATCGCTATTCGACTTCGACCGTTGGGCTGCCGACGCCGGTGTGGCTCCTACCTGGAACGACTTCGCTTTCGACGCTTTCGACGCGTCGAACGCGTTCAACTACACGCCCCAGGATGCGGTATACCCATCCTACATGCCTCAGGACGCACCGGCCCCGGCTTTCGACGCGTTCGCGTCCTTCGTCGCGTCCATCTACGCGTGTGGCTGGGCAGATCGCGACCACGTGACCACATTCGGCCCGGACAGCACCGCCCCCCTACCGTACCCATTCGTCAGCCCAACCGACATCTGCGACTTGGTTCCTGTTGTGCCGCAGTTCGAAGACGAAGAGGAGCAGGAGGAGGTTGTCGCTGTGGAGGAGCTCGAGTTTGACATGGCCCTCCTGGAGCAAGTTGATCAATTCCTCGCGAGTCTCGGGCAGCAGGCCCTCCAGGCTGAACCGGCAGCGGTCATCGATGAGCCGGTCAACGAGTACGTTCTGTTTGCACATCTTCACTTTGTTTTAGCTCCTTACCGACGCCCTCGTTCTCTCTCGCGCAGGCCAGACATATCGGTCAAGCCCAGTGCATCGCGTCCATGCAAGCGCCGACGACCCGATCACGACGACGCCGACATCTACCCCGCGCCACCCAAGAAATGCGCCCGCCGTCCCCGTACCCCCGCCCACGCCAGCTCCTCGTCCACCCCCCGCTCCCAATCGCCCGCATTCGACAAGTCCACGCTCCCGAAGCCGATCGTCGTCGTCCGCGCCGCCGTGCTCTGCCCGATGCCAGGCTGCGACGTCGTCCTGTCCACGAAGGACTCCGCCTGGCGCAGCCACTTCCGCATCGCCCACCACGCGGACGTGTGCGCCGACAGCTCGTGCGCGGCTAGCGGGAGCTGCGAGCGCGCGTGCCCGCTGCCGAAGGCGGACGGGTCCCCCTGCGGTGCGCACATGACGGTCGATAGCCTCGGGCGGCACGTCCTGAACAAGCACATTGGCGTCGTCTACCGCTGCCCGGTGTGTGGGCTCGAGAAGCCGCAGCGCCTGTATGCGGCGGAACGGCACATCAAGACGTGCCTCAGGAATAGTTTGAAGGCTGCGTGGACGTGAGCCAGAGGGAATATGGGAGGCCGAGGGCCGAGGAGGCTGCCTGAGGGCTGTGAAGACACAAAACGGATCAACCGGAAGGGACCATGTACTATTAACTTACTGTACTGTAACACCAGCGGCCCGCCACTCTTCGTGTTCACAGCGGGTCTGCGTTCTTTTGGGATGGAGGAAAATTGTTGTACCACTAGATTGTTGTAACGGTTGTGCTAAACAGTGTACCGCCAATTGATTCGCTTGATAAAGCGATGACGAGCTGACCGTTCGATACCTGCCCGAATGTTTGGCTTGCCTAGTACGACGTGCTTGTGGGTGTTTGGGGATGTGGCCCGCGCGGCTGTTGACGTAACCTTAAAAATGGTATATCGGACTTCCTAACACAGTAGCATCGATATGCCGAACCCCGTCTACATGGGTTTGACACGATTGTGCATACACCCCAAGTATGGACCGATCATACATTGACCTCGTCTCAATGACAGGAATTCGAACGTATGGCGCTGAGGCGGCGTAACGCGTTTGAGGCACAAGTCCATTCTCGTGCCAATGTATAGCGCCTGAGCATGCGTAAGGTTCCAATGCGCTGCTTATGTCGCGCCGAAATCATAGAGCACTCACCGCTGAGGTAGCCAAACGTGTGTGTCATGACACGGAAACGCGCCTTGTTGGGCGGGATGCGTGCGTGATGCAGTTTGTTTGGGGCTCATGCATTCGCGTGACCTTCCTTTCAAGCGCCATAGCACGAATCGCACATGAGTCCATGTGCTTGGCCATGGGTTAGAAATACTCCACTAGGTGGCGATTGGCGGTAGGAGACTTCGACATGTGCATGCTTCGACTTCCGTAGTCCTCCAGCACACCCAGGAGCGGACATGCCCTCCACCAATATCTCGGTATAGCAGACTTTCTGCTAACCGCGACTCCACGCTGCGTCAGATGGAGGACCATTCGTGCCAGTGAAGAGAATTTGACGGCGCACCTCATGACCGAGGGATCAGGCTGCGTGTCTTGTTGCCCGGCCTCTCAAGGCTATAAACGCGCCTGAACAGTAGAGACTCCGGTATTAACACGTCACTGCATGCAAATGGGCTCCAAATCTTTTATGAGCGGTCATGAACTTCTCCACCGCGCGCAGCAGATGCAGTTCGTGTTCGGAGATGGACGGCTATAGATCATAGTAAGCGCGTCAGCAAGGAATTGGTGTACTGTTGCACTGACATGGGTATGCCATTCTTCAGATGAGTAATTCCGTTAGAGTTCAAGGTCAAGAGGGTATGCCCCTCGTAAGATGTGAATGAGTACGTATCTGCGCCAAGGACTCAGGCGACGACAGTGGCATGCTCGCGCACCTTCAATCACCAGTGGGGCTGTGTCGGGGTCCTAGCTGCACAATCTGCAGACCCTGAACACCCTGATGCATCATGGCGTGCAAGGTAGCACGGCATACTCGCCTCTCTCATCTCTACCACCACCATGTCCACGAACATGATCCACCACTCCAGTGTACCTCACACATGCTGCTCATGGCCCGACGCAGCACATCAAACACATCGTCAAGCGCTTGCACTCCTTGAAGAGTCGGATACAAGGAGATGCAAGGTCGCGTCGAGTTGTCGACTGAGTGTGAACGTTCCAAGTCCTTGAGCTTGCGTTTGCCCTGGTGTAAGGCACCGTCTGACCAGGCCATGGAAGCCATAGAACTTTGCTTCCCAGGGCAGGCCACCTACGCAGTCTCGGCAACATGCAAGATCTGTAGCGGGGGATGCACCCTCGGAGGAGCGGAACGGACGCCCTCGAGCACGGGATTTCATTTCGATGGCCTTCTCGCCCTCATATCGGCCTTCTCGCGCTTTCCTCGCTCTCACGTTTCCCGATTGCGGTGTGGCGCGAGGCACTCGAGCCTCGCGCCGCTGAGCGTCCGGGCGGAAACCAGGCCTCATTGCAGGCGCGTGTCGATCCGCGCGTTCCGCAACATTGCAGAGGCATGTTCTCCGGACATCGTGCAGTCCCTCCCCCCTTCCTCTTATAAGACACCTATCGCGCAGATGGCGGGCGATCCGTTCCACCATCTGCGATACCATCCCCTCGTCTTTCCCCCTCCTCCCTCTTTGATCTTCCCGCCATGGGTGTCGGCGACTTCGAGAGCCCCCGCAGCCCCGCCGAGATGTCCGCGCAGGAGCGCAACGCCTTGCCCCAATACGGGTTCGGAGCGGAGGTCAGCTTCGAGCAGCTCATTGAGAGCAATCCATTCCTCTTCCGGGTCCACACCCCGAAGGAGCCTTCACCTTTCTACGACAATACCGAGCCATACTTTGTGGGCCCCACGTTCGCGGACAACGTCTCCGGGTCTGCCTTCCGGGCGTCAACTGTTTCGCCCTACCGAGCGCCATCGACTTACACGTATGCCGACGTAGCACGGCATATGGACTGGACCACGAGGGCCTCCTCCCCATTCGTTTCGACATCATTCAGCTTTGCCTGGGCTATCTGGGAAGCCACCCGCCGTTACCACCACGGTATGAAGCACTCCGTCGAGATCGCTGTGATCGACGCAAAGGCGTTGGTCGGCCGTGCAGTGACAGCCGTCGAGCTCTTGAGAGAGGGTGTACCTAAAGAGTGCGTAGTTTTTGTCCGCTCGCTTTAATCTCACCTATAACGAAACCGCCCACAGCCGCCACGCGGACCACTGGAAGTGGTACCGATACGGCCTCGAGGCACAGGACGTCCTCGTGTACGGTTACATTCCGGGCACCGCGGTGCTCGCCTCCGTTCCGCTCGTACATGTCCTCCCCAAACTCCCCTCATACATGCTCAACCCGGAGCCGTCGTTGCTCAAGGACACACCCGTCTCCCGCGTCGCATGGCCGTACGACCGCAAGAAGCACACCTACAAGGCTTTCTGCCAGGACATGTCCGACCGCTTCCTCCGTCTCCCCGCGGACCGCCGCACACGCGATACCTCTGTCGGCGCCGTGCGCCTCGCGATCGCGCTGCTCCGCCCATGGTTCCACCGTCTCGCAACGGACGACTTCACGACATGCACGGCGACCGCGAACGAACTCGCCTTGAGCGTCTCGCGCTGGCCGGGGCTCTGGTGGGTGCGCGAACACCCCGAGCTGCACGACCTCGTACGTTGCCTTGTGCACGTCGTCGGGGAGGAGGCGCGGGAAGCCCGACGCACGCAGGCGCTCGCGGACGCTACGCGCATGCAAGACATCGTGGGCGGGCTTGAGCACCTCGCGCGCTCATACCAGCTCCGCGGGAGCGTGCGCTTCAGCGGTGCGCTTTCGACGCCACCCGTGTCGTCTACGGCGTCTGTTGCGGACGAGGAAGAAGCCAAGGCGGACCGCGAGGTGTTTGGCATCGTCCCGATCGAAGACGACAAGGCGAAGGTGAAGGTCACCGAGATCCTTCCGACGCCCGCACCGACGCCGACGCCAGATGCCTTCCTGCCCGTGGCCGAGGTCGTCACCCCCCTCGCGGAAGTAGCAGCCCCGGAGCCCATCGTCGTTCGACCCGCCCCCGCCCCCGAGGTAGAGGCACCCTCCCCTGCGTCCGAGGAGAAGGACGCGTTCGCGCCGTCGATCAAGGCGACGATGGCGCGCATGGTGTTCGGCGCGCCCGCGGACGGCGAGTCGCCGCGCGAGTACTACGCGCGCACGGCGTCTGCGCTGCTCACGGGGTTCTTCACGGGCGCGTTCATCGCGCTGTGCATCGCGTCGCAGCACCGGCGCGAGATCTCGAACCACTTCTCGTGAACGCGAGGCGGCCGGTCCGCTCGCGTCTTCCCTGCCTCCCCACCTCATCCCTATCTCCCCTCACTAGCACTCCCCATCCCCACTTCTCCTCCCCGCTCCCCGCACTTTGTTTATCCTGCATCTGCATATTCTGGGTCCGATTCTTATTCGTCGTTGGAGGTGTTGGGTCTGCGAGACCCCGGCGTTGCGCAGCCAGGTAGCGCTCGCGCGGCTTTGACGTAACTTATTATATTCGCCTTCGTTGTTGTAGCACTAGACGCTGTACTAGTACCACATTTTCTATGCTCTATGAATGCTATGCACACATGCACACTTACCCCCACACTTACCCCCACACTCGTCGGTGCCTCCGATCTGTGTGAAGACCGGCCCCGGAAAACCGATGACCTTGGCAAGGCCTTTACATACAGAGCTGCAGGGATTGAATATTGAGCGCTTGAGCTTGGCGATACCCACCCGCAAGCGCTGTGGTTGAAGGAACAACTTCGGGCACACGCTGAGAGTGCCTGAGCCTCGCATACAAGGAAGTGCTTTCGTGTCACCGGTGAGTCCCTGAGTTCGCGCGTGAGTGAGCAACGGCAAATCACCGAATGCATTCAACACATAGTACACAACCCTGATCATGCAAAGATACACAACCTCGCACGCGAGGTACACTATAGGACACAATGAGACCTAAAAGCACAGAAGAGCCATAAAAGCCCGTGAAGCGCGCCATCTAATTCCGAACCCTTAAAACCGAGAACTGCCAAATCCTAGATCTTGAACCGCCGATAGCCGTGTGCCGGGCAGAGCGTTGCTGCTGCTGCGTTTACCTAGACGCGCTTAGGGATGCTGGTAAAGCGGTCAGATTACTGTCGAGTACGGGCGACAGACGAGGCTTACACGGGGGCGACGCCAGTGCGCGGTCCGGGGTCGGTCGGGAGAGTGGGGAAGGGGGTCTCCAAGCACTAAAAGAATGTGTGAGCGTTGCAGGAAGTGTATGATTGGAGCTGAGAGACTCACAGCCTGCTCGATGTCGCGGTCGGACATGCCAGCGGGGAAGTGGGTCCTGGTAGTGAGGGGCCTGGGGATCGGGATCTGCGACGAGGAAACGTCGAACCATTGAGCACCCAACCCGCCCCTTCTGACAATAAGCCTATACGTACCACTTCCGTGCAGTCAACGAGGTCGTCGATGTTCTGGCCGAGGATGGAGAGGTCGTGGAAGACGAACTGGAACATCTGCTGGACCTTGGTCTGGTTGTTGACGAACGACTGCCACTCGCACGCGGTGCGCTGGTCGCGCGCGATCGCGAAGTCGGACTGGAGGCGGAACTCGCCGCGCAGCGGGGACTGCACCTCGCCCTGGACGGGGCCGCGCCCGGTGAAGGCGGTGCCCTTGAGCTGCGTCTCGAGGAAGAACTGCGAGTCGAAGATCTCGGGCGTGGAGTCGAACGGCGAGCCGGGGACCGTTGGGTCGACGTCGTTGGCGGCGGCGATGGTGTGCGCGGTGAGGAGCCAGACGGTCAGGATCTCGTCGAACTCGCCCGAGGACGCGTCGGCGATGCGGGCGAAGATCTGGTCGGGCGTGTGGAACGGCTCCGGGACGAGGCCGTCGGGCGCGGGGCGCGTCGCGTCCTTGCGGCCGACGAAGGCGCTGAGCTGGGGAGCACCCGCGCAGTTGGACGCACCGAGGGCACCGGCGAATTGGATGCTACGGCGAAGCATGAGTGGGAGTGCGTGAGAGACTCAACGGGTGCTGTGCAACTCACAAGTCAGCCACGCCGATGTTGTGGCGTTGGAGGAAAGGCCGCTGCTTCTCCACAACCTCGTCGAGGCCGATGTTGGGGTGGAAGCCCGTCTCGATGTGCGAGAAGATCGTAATGGAGCCGTCAGCACCTCCACCGCTGCAATTCATAGTTTAGTGAGAGTTCATGGCCGACAATGCATCTCGTATATGACTAACCCGAACTTGCCCTGCGCCTCCAGGGCTGGCGAGATCGCGATGGCGTCGTGGAACGTCAAGCGAAGAGACTCGTGCGCCTCAGCGTTGCACTTGCCGCCGTCGAAGAGGTTGGCCTGGAGATCGTCCCGGAGAGGGAAGAGAGCGCAGCAAGCCGCGTTGGTAGCGGTGTGCCTGCCGTCGGGGCAAGCAACACGACGCGTCAAGGAAGCTATGACAGAATCAGCTTATCGACTACCGGCTATACAACGTCCACATACCATTGGCCCCCAGAACAGCAGCGAGGGAGACGAGAGAGGTGAAGAACTTGGAAACCATGTCGCCTGTGCCTCGGGAGGTAGTGAAGAGAGTGGAGAGGAGTGCTCTGAAGTGCTCTGAAGGTTCTGCGCCAAACCGTCCTCTTTTTATATTTCCTGACCCTCTCGATGTCGGCACTCCTTCCGGCCCTCTCTTCAAAGAACCGAGGGCGGCCGCCACAATGGATGGGGAGTCTTCTGTCGGTGCAACCGCGCCTCGAACCAATCGCAACGCAAGCATTTTGCCCATCCCGAGGGAGGCCAGCGGCAACGACCATGTGCAGCGCGCCCGCGGGAGCGTCCAACACGTCGGTGTGTCGCGCCTCGTCCATCATGCGTCCAATAGTGTCGCTTCGACGAACGCAAGGATGCTACCATACGCCGGAAGCTCACTCGCTCGTGTGTTCCGGCATGATCCATTGCCGTAATCTACTGAGAATAATGGAGGAAGGCAATATCAGCCAGCGACGGGAATTTCGCAACCATTTTCTCAGAATTAAGTGACGGACCTTCTGGCGAGCCGGCGACAGTTTAATAATTCTTGGCGGTGTCCCAAAGGAGTCCATTTCGTCGCAGTGCCCCTACATGCAAGTTCTGCGGTGCTCGGACGAGAGGGTTGCCGCATGGATCCTAGCGTCGTTCACATAGGCAGAGACGGCGGGCGTGGCGTCGAGATACCAGGGATGTGGGCGCTATCGCTAGAAGTTGGACAAAGATCTGCCAGCGGTATCGTGAAGTCCCATCCCAGAGCTTCTGTGCTTCGTCACGAAAAAACAAGGGGGTATAACCCAGCAAATTGGTAGCATGAGCTGGTCGGCTAACTCGTCTGTGAACCATTAGCCGGCGCGGAAGACACGAGGCGTTGAGCAGGCGAGCAGGCTGTGTTCACCGCGCAAGCATTCGGAGGGCAGGTACAGAAGGCGAGTCGGTCCTTATATGCAGGACTTGTTCAATCTGTCCAGAGATGGGCGGGATCCGCTCTAAGCTCAGTCTTGCGGTCCGTCACAGGACGCAGAGTGAGGCCGAGATGCACAGTCCGCGCCGAGGACCATGGCTACATACATAGACCAGTCGGCGAACCCAAGTTCTGCGGTACAGATGGGATCCACCTACGCGTTGAGTTCGGCGCCACCCTACGGCATGCAGAACACTCACCCTATATTTCTTCCGTCTTGGCGGGGATTGGGGGATCGGGACCGCTCCCACCATGCCGAAGGCGTGGATACCAGTAGCGCTCGAAGGACATACATTCGCGAGCGGAACTTGCTCAGGCTCTTTTCTGCTGTGAACAAGTGGGAGATCTGCGTTGTTTGTTTGGCATATCGTTCAGGTCGGCTCGGCATCCGCGGGTGAACATTACTTATATGTTCAGAGTACGCGTATTTGGACACCGTCATCGGACGAGGAGCTCAATACTGACAGTCAATTCGACTCGATAGTTGAACTATAGCGCTAGCATATTTGGATCAGCTATCCTAGCCTGAAAGCGATGCAAGAAGAGTAAGAAACGAACCGTCGTCCACTTGTGCCTGGCCTACGCTTGACATTTAATTGCGGCTTCCCAAGGTTCGAGGCACAAACAGTGCGTGCATGGGAAACCGGCGGCACTGTAGCGGCAAACACATCTCGCGGGCCGCCATGACGAGGTTCAAACGCCTCGCAAACGTGACAAAACCTCGTTTTTCCCACCATACTGAGAACGGCGGGAACGCATCCCTCGAGTCGGAGTCGAGCAGTCGCAAGGAATGCGCTTGGCAAACAGCATAGAGGAACAGACAAATGGAATCCTCTCACCACCGCCCCTTCGTTACTCGAGCACATGGCTCGCCGTCAAAGTTCATCGTCGAACCTCATACTACCCTGCATCTTGTGTAAGCTAGGTCCCAGAGGTGTCAGTCGGCATCCCTAGCGCCAAGCAAAGAAGGGTGGTGACATACGCGACTGCGACCCCAAACTTGTCGTCCGACTCTTCCGACTCCCACCGTTGAGGTCTTGGCGGCTCACGCGGTCCCTCAGCGAGTGCACGGTGCCGCGCTGTGAGGAGCCCCGAGTCGTGTGTGTCCGCTACCACACGAAGCGCCGAGCACAAGTCGCGCAGAATTTGCTCCAACACGCCCACAGGGGCGCCGAAGGGCGGGCCCGACCAAGGGGAGACGGTCGAATGCGTTCCGGGCAAAACGTAAGATGCGCCGCTTGACTCATCCCCGCGCATCCTCGGGGTGGGCTGCCCAGGACTCGAGAGGTGGCGTGCAAAGGCGGCACAACACACGCAGCTCGCGCGGTTGGTTCCGATGAGCATCTGTGCCGAAAACTTTCACGTCTAACTCAGCACGTACGCACGCCTCATACAGCGAGTTGCGACTTACAGGCAACAGGCCCTCCCTACGCGCAATATGCTGAAGCACCCCATCTTCGCCAAGATATACCGAATGTGCCAGCGCCATCAGAGCCGCCTCTGGGTGTACCGAGCCATTCTCTTGAAAGGCCCAGCTGGCATCCATCTTCCCGGAGTCGTTGAGCAAGGACCTCGAGAGAAACATTTTGGCGTTTGTGAGTGGCCGAGGCACTCCAAGACCAGCTAGGCCGTGCGTGCATTTGAGCTGTTCAAGATGTCCATCCATGAACTGTCGCATATCCGTCGCAGGAGCTAAGGAGGAGCCGAGGATGTTGTGTAGCCGGTAGACATCGAGCGTTTGACAATGGGGCGGGACTTGGAAGCTAAATATGACCTGGGCAGCGCGCGAGAAATCTGTGAGAGTGCGGAGGTATCGTTGGATGTGTTGTGCTATATCTTCGTACATTTCCTGCGGGAAAACGGCTATGATGCAAAATCGAAAACTCTCTCAATGATACGTTGGAGTCGGTAGCGTGAAGACTGACCATCAGGATCGAGCGCCCCCGAATTATACCCCGCACCGGAAGTAGAGCTTGCAGTCCGCGGCTCTCCAGTAAACCTTGCTCCTGGACGACGTCATTAGTCACCGTGGTTTATAGTCCCGGATTTAGAGTGCCTACTCACTCCAATGCTCCTGTCGCTCGCGCTGACGACTTTCGTAGCCAATTCCACGAGGCACATAGACACAGAGGGCCTCGATGAGCGAAGAGTCCACCAGTATGCGGAGTGCCTCCAAGGCGACAAGTATCGTTGTAAACGCCTCTCGTTGCGTGGGTGCCGGCTTGAGGCGGGCCTCATGACCACCCGGAGGATCTTCCTCAACGAGCTTGTGTAGCGGCTCGCATACCTCGTCTATGACAGAGGCCCAAGCGTAAGCGTTTTCAGGAGTAACAAGGTAATCGCTGCTGCCCTCGTCGCATGGGTTGATGTCATGGCGGCTTAGATGCGCTGTGATAGATGATGTCGCAGATGAGTTGGTGAGTTTAAGGGTTACAGTGGATGGGGTGAGCCCCCGCATTTTATGGGAAGTCAGAGCGCGGCGGAGAAGTACGGTGGGATGATCACCCCAGACATTGAACGCAAGAGCGATTTGTGCCGCGATTTGGGGGAATACACGGCGAAGCACGAATGACGTGAAATGTCTGGTGGTGGCAAGAGAGTGGAATGGTTGTCGAATGAGATAGTGCAGGATTGTTATAACATCCTGGAGATGTGTCCGAAAACTGACACAGGCGCTGTCGGCGGCAAGAAGGTGGGTGATGATCGCTCTTCATCTGGGTGCGCTGCGCAGTATGACAATCGAGAACTCACGGTACGACCACCTCCTCGTCCCAGTGCAACAACAGTGATACTGCTTCGCGCGCAGACTGAGGAGGTATTTTCACGAGTGCTGGGCCCGAACCAGACCCATTGGCAGCAGCATGCATGTCACTGCGATTGCACACCAAAAGTACGACGCGGTCCGCCTCTAGGTGTCCAGTCACGGCAGTAGAGTTGGCGGCCCCACCACCCATAGTGAGCACCTTGGATACACTCTGGAGAATCTCGAGTGTCTGAGAATCCCCTGAGCGCAGCTTGGTGGACTTCGCAACATGTGTCTTGCACCCCGAGAGTGAGCGTGTGAGAAGGTGGATTTCGCGACGAAGCTGGTCGGAAATGTTGTCCTCACGCGCTGGCACTGCGGAAATGCAGGCAGAGGGAAGAAAGCCTTCAGATATAGAGCACGGAGTGTCTGTACACATGGCAATTAGCTCGGCGGCGCAGAACAGGAAGGTGGTGGTGGTACCAGGTCAAGCCTGTGTAAGTGAGCGCCTGTGGCCAGTTCCTCCTCGCCCTGGCGCTAACCGCCTGTACGTACCTCCTTCCTTCCGTCATGTTGCAATGAACTCCCATGAAAGCTGACGCAGACTCAGTGGTATGCGTATTATTGGAACTCTGTAAATGCGCTGATTGTACCGATGCAGGGTCTGAATCGACATGAATCGACAATGTGCACCGTTTGTGCGCAGTCAAAATATCCACATGATTCCAGCACGGTGAAGGTCTACCCGTTCGCATGGATGCGGATCCGGACAAGAGACCCGCCTCAGCGATTCCTTGTCATCAGCAACTATGTGATTCGTAACAGGTGCGATACTCTTACCTGCAAATATTCCCCACCACGTTGACACGCCGGTAGTGAACGCAATGTTCCCCCTCTAGCGCAGGCTCCCGATGTGCCGGGCGGCCAGTAGTGCTCCTAAACCTGCGCCTGTCCGCCTCTGTTCGGCGTGGGGTGGCACGGGTAAATGAAATGTTGGTCTTAGCCTGGATTGAAGGACCCTGACGATATCCCCGGGGGTTTACGGTGTATGCAGGTTGCTCATTACGCAAGTCCGTGCTCGAACCGTTGCTCTTCAAGCTTCAATGACGCACTCTAGCTCAAGATCTTGGCCGACGCTCCTTGAAATGATGAGGCATACTGGCATGTACTACTCTGATCTTCAGGGGGCTAGCATGTACGTATACGGGCCGCCCACCTTATAACCAAACAACGTCTCGATGCAGCACTGCACGGTTCATTAGGCCTTGGCATCTTCAAACTAGGCGCCGTCAGTCGACGAAAGTGCTCGCTACGCCGCCACGCATGCTTCATATCACATTCAGCACGCCATGTATTCATTTTGGCACGTTCTTGCCATTTTTAAATTGCTCAAACACATGTACACGCCCAGAAGGAACTCTTCAACACTCTTAAAACTCGCTTAGCCGTAACCGAGCTTTCAAGAGCTCTTGAGTTTGCGGCGTCAGATCTTTCGATTGATGGCGGCAAGACGGCCGGCCAGCGCTACATCTCGGGTAGCCAGATCGGCCGTCCTGAAGGGACGAAGTTCCCACGCTTTCATATTTCCGGCGGTCCAGAGTGCACGGACCGGTC
>MNAD01001558.1:0-147994 GCA_001895945.1 Trametes pubescens
CGCGGCCTCGCGCATATACCAGGTACGTCGTTGCCTTTCTATCTCACAGTAAGTCATCCTGCCTTCTCGAATTGACGGTACGTTACGTGGCCAGTGGTACCGTAAGTCCGTTTTCACGACCGGTCTAACGCGCGCTTATATGCTCATCGTCAATGCGCACAATCGCCGCGGGCGTAAGCCAACACCGAGCCGGGTATATTGGGCGCAAGGTCAGTCTTATCATCGAGGATAGGGCGGACTTGGTAGAGTACGATCTTACAGGATTCGGTATGTAGCATAGTAGTAGATCTGGAGACGAATATATGCGTGTATATGCGCGTTTTTGTATGAATCTGGGTAGATCTGGATCAATATGGCGCATATATAGACAGCTGTCACGACCCCATACCCAGCCCGTATCAGTGCGGATCGGCACGGAACAGCACGTATGTCTCGCAGAAATGTGCGGAATGATTTACGCACCAGTGCACTTTTTCTGCATCCTTACGGGGATTTTCTGCACTCCCGGAAATCTGCAGATATCCACAGACTGAAACGTAACGATTTCTCACTGGGGTTCATGAAGCTTTGAAGGTTGACTGAGTCGCAAACTCCTCAACCTCCCAACCTCCTATAGGTACGTTGTTGAAGTCTCTTGTCGCTATACGCAAACTGATTTTCAAGTACTCCAGGTCTTGATAGCAACTACTGCCATGCCTGCGTCCGAACCAACATGCGAAAAGACTTCGATCGAGGCTTCGACTCGGGTAACTGAGCTGGCATTGCCTGCTACAGATGAACAAGCGGTCGAGATCGTCAGACCCTCCAACGTAGACTCCGAAAAGGAAGTGAAGCCTATTCTTGCAGAACCACCTCCTCTTCCATGGACGCCGCCCTCGATTCAAGTGAGTGCTCATGCCACGATTCCGACTCGTCGCTGGTCCAAAATTGATTCGAAACATGGACCAGGAATTATTGAACAGACGCAAGGACATCTACCGACCTGAAGAAACAGAGAGAGCGTGGTCAGATGCTGCGGACGTCGTGAAAGTCTACAGCGACGACATGATCAAGCGCTGGAATGACGAAATTGACACATATCTCGTCTATGTACGTGGTAGAACATGTGAATCGCAGCTCGAGGATTCAACAGAGTCTTACCAAAGATGAACAGGCCGGTCTCTTCTCTGCCATCCTTACCGCATTCAATGTGCAGTCGTATCTACTCCTGCAGCCAGCCGCACAGGACCCGACCCTTTTGGCGTTGCAGCAAATATCAGCACAACTCAGCAGCTTCTCAACAAATCCACCATTCATCAACTCCACGCAACCGGCATACCAACAAACAGACACCACACCTCCACCCGTTCCTCGGGCAGCGGTCTGGCTGAACGCGGTCTGGTTCTCCAGCCTTATCCTTAGCCTGTCCTCCGCGTCCGTGGGCATCATGGTCAAGCAGTGGATCAACGAATACAATGGCGGGATCTCCTCGGGAAACTCGCGCAAGACGGCCCAACTTCGTCAGTACCGCCTCAACGGCCTCGTCGTATGGCGCGTGCGCGACATCGTCATGGTCATCCCCGTTCTGCTCCAGCTTGCCCTTGCGCTGTTCCTGGCTGGGATGCTCATCCTTCTGTGGACACTTGACCCCACCGTCGCAACAGTTTCGTCGGTTCTCGTGGGCATCCTCGGGACCTTCGTCCTCGTCACCATGTTTCTGCCCCTGTTCAAAGCCGGCTGCTGCTACCTTTCCCCACAGACCCTCGCCCTCTACGCCCTCTACGCTCGGATCGCACGTGCCTTCAACGTCCTTAGGTACTGCACCCTTAATCCCCTCAGGGAGATCGTGCTCCGCAAGCGTCGCGCGGCTGCGGGAACCACTGGACGACTCCTCGAGAAGATCGGCCGCGTTCTCATGACGTGCCGCGGGAGGAGGCGACCTCGGTCGGGGGCCCTCCGAACATGGCGGGGACGCGAGCAACTGTTCGTCACTCGTACAAGCCACCTCTTAGACAGTGACATCCTCGTCATGGCGTACGACGCGAGTATGGATCCCGAGTCGCTGTCGAACGCCGCGATATGCCTTTCCGGCTGCCCGCCAGCTACTGTGATCGAATGCTTCGAGCGGCTGCACGACGCGAACGAGAGGCACTATGGCCGGCATTCGACCTATCAGGTCGCGCTTTTCACGAACCAGACCGCCAACAACCTGTGGATCAATGCGCTTCTCTGTCTGCTCAATGTGGACAAGGCGTCTCGAGACGCACGTTGGAGCAACACAGTCGAGGTCTTGCAGGGATACTTGAACTTCAGCGTATGTTTTCCCCGGCTCGGCCTAGACAAGCGTCATGCAGACTGGGTGCTGACGGTGCTCTCTTCAATTGCAATTGCATGGTTCCCGGATGACAATGTGTTGTCGTGGAGGCGGATGAACGACACTGCCCTCACTGGTCTCGGGGAAATATTGCCTTGGACTGGGACGTTTGAGGTCACAGTCGACAGCACTGTTATAGGCTATAGTGAGTGGCCACCCCTACCACATCAACATGACCTATCGATGACCAGGTGTTCGCGTGTGAAAACAGCTGCCGCGGCCGCCGAACAGCGCCTCCGTCTACCTTCGGACACTGTGAACTGGATAGACGTCTGCGAGCGTGTTTCCGCAGCAACACTACTCGTAGAAAGCGTGGCGCGACTGGCAAACACATCCGAAGTACCGGAGAGCGTCCTCACTCGCGCCGACGACGCTCTCCGCCGTCTGTCCTCTGATCTACGGCGCGTCGACCCGGGTGACATGTACTCGAAGTTCGACGCGGCGCGGTCGTTCACCATCAAGGAGCTGGTCCGCGTCTTGGTCCAGCGTCATAGTTCTCTCGGTACGCTCGTGTCCCGGCACCTGGTATACTCCCTCGTCTATGCCGTCGCGATGCTTAGGAACGCCGTACGCGAACGGAACTTGTTACACGACCTGGAGGAAGTGGACTTCGTACCCAAGTACGAGGAGCTTGAACAACTCAAGGCAATCGTGGCCTCTGATTCCGTTTAGCTGCAACAAGATCCAGATTCTCATCCTGGTGCGTGATGTCGTTGGTACGGTCTTCGCAGTGCACCGAAGAACAGCATGACTGACTCGGATCCTACTCTTTCAGAGTATGTTTCTTCTGAAGTGCCTTCCAAGAAGGCAGCACGTATTTCTGCACGCATGCATTGTATCAATACACAGCCGCATATATTATGCGGTCACCTCTTACCATTTGTATACCTTAATAATTCTGTGCTCGTGTGTCGACGGGCCAGTGGAGGCCAGTGCTGCTGGAGCACGGTGGTCAGGATAGGCGCCTACTTGGGCGCTCTCTGTCCACAAGTTTTGGCGTGTTTGTTCCTTGCCCAGCGAGTATAAGAGCGTGCAGATAAAGTTTTCATCAACGCATCTCTCCTCCACGCACATCCCCCCTCTGCACTGAACGCAATGACCCTGGTCAGGTAAGTATTCATCCAGCTGGGCGAGCGATGATGCTGTCTATATATTCCCAAACATCCGAACGCCCCGCGCGTCGTGAACTCACCATGCAATAGTCCCTGAGCCACTTGCCCGTTCACATCGTCGTGTGCTTGCCGGCTCAGGCGTGTGCTCACACATTTCCCCCTGCTTAGGAACGCGTCTCGCGATGGAGTGTCCTCGGAGAATTGGTTGCTGTGAAGGTACGTGTCTGGACCCTTGCCATATCCCTTCGCCCCTATGCTTCGCCTCGTGCTTGATGACAATACTATTCACACTGGATGAACGTCCGTTGCTACGGCACGGATGGACATGAGTAAAACCTTTTCTACAACGGTATCTGACACACCATTTCCAACTTTTTCTCATGTCTGCAAGTGCGAATGAGAGCGGTTTGCTGACGACCGGTTCCTCCCATAGAATTAACACCGCGCTGATGGACTGGTAGGGGCGTAGTTGTATGTAGCACGTCTTAGTTATAATGTGGCACAAAGCAATATATTCGTTGTGCATATTATACATCGGTCCACCGTCCGGTTCGCATAAGTCTATCACGGTGTTGATGTATTGGCAGGGGTGTATAGTTCATGTAGCGTATGCTAGTTATTTGGCACAAAGTAATATATTCGTTGTACACATTATACATCAGCAAGATACAGCGGGTGACAGAAGAAGCACATGAGGTGCATTCAAGCAATGCTATCGTCGAGAAGCTTCTCGTCATCGAATGCGTCTGGCGGAAGCTGCCCCTGTATCTGGCTGAGGGCACCCTTGAACACGTACAAGAATGGCCCAGACTTCGCGGGTGGGGGCGTGGACTGGTACGCGACAGGCAGCGCGCAGCGCGGACAATGGAACCTGTACTGTTTCTCATGCCCACCTTGTCTGATAGCGTAGCGAAATGAGTGAGCCTGGGCAGCCGCGCCTTGCCTGGGCGACAGCGGGAAAACAAGGACTCACCGCTCTACGAGGATTGGCTCCTTGGGCGTGGCGTTCAGCTTGAAGATCCGCGCCTTGGCGTCGTCGGCGTCCTGGCAGCGAATGATAATTGCGCCGTCAGTCTGGCGGCGCGGGAGGCTCGCTAGGCTCTTGTCGACGACGAGCTGCGCGCGACGGGGAAGCGGGAGACGTGTGAGAGGCCGAGGGCAGCGGGGGGACATGCACAGGAAACACGCACGATAAACTCGCCGCAGATGCAATCTGGGCGGGGCGGGTGAGCTTGTGTCAGGGAATGGACAGTAAGGAAAGGATCACACAGTAGACGCGGAGGGCTGCTGTTGATGATGCGGTGGGCCGCGCTAGAAGACGATGGGGAGTGAGTCGAATCAGGGTCGGGGACTGGGGATGAAGCTGGCGCACCATCTGTGGAGGACGAGACGGCGGAACGCGAGACGACCTTGGGCATTGCAGTGAGTTTTGATGAAACGGCGGCCTCAAGATGATGTCAGGGATGCTTGTGAGGGTCGCAAAATTGCGAGGAGAGATGGCCGAGAGCGAGCGGTGCACACTACTGAGGAGGGACAGATCCGCGGGTGTGTTTGTTGCGGAGATGTTGTGTGAGCGCAGTCTGAGACGAGAAGCTCGAACCTGACAACACTCAACGCCGGAAACACTGCCGAGGCTGTGACTGACGGCGCGGCAAACGCAGAGTGACATTACGTATCCTCATGCGACCCTGAGACACGTGACCGTTTCTCTTTATTATTGCCCGCTTAGGCTGTGCAACGTCCTCTCCTCACTCTCTCGTCTGCCCATCGCCTCCCCCTCCCGCCCCCTCTCGCGTCCTCTCGCCCGCCATGGCAGAAAAGGACGCCTCTGCCCGTCTCCGCAGAGCCGTGAAAGGTCCGCTTTTTCGCTCGGCATCCCGCCTCTCGCCGTTCCGTGCTCATCGTGCATGCAGAGAACAATCTCTTTCTCGTCAAGCGACTGATCAAGCGGACAGAGATGCGAAATTCCGATCCATACAACAAGCGGTACACCTCTCTCGCCTGGGCCGCCGTACTGGGACACGAGGAGACCTTCGAGTTTCTGCTCGGTATGGGACACGACGATCACGAGTATAGCAAGGTGCGCACACATACACCCGCACGGGCGGTGGCGCATGCTAATCGACCCGTGTCGGCAACAGGACCTGGAAGACAACACAATACTCATCCTCCTAGCCGAGGCGCGTCCCCCTCCATCGACGCCACACACCCCCGGTCCGCCCGATCAGGATTTCCTTGGCGCAACTCTTCGCATGGCCCGCATGTACATCGACCGCTACCCTGACATCCTCGACTGGGCGAACCAGGAAGGGAAGACCGCGCTGCACGTCGCTGCGCTCAAGGGGAACGAGGAGCTCGTCCGCGTAAGTGTGGCGTGTGCATCCCTGCTGCTTGTCACCTATCCTGACCGTCTGGCAGATGCTCTGCGATCTAGGCGCGGACTTTGACCTCGCCGATAACGAGGGCAACACCCCATTACACTAGTGAGCATGGCGCCGTCCCGTCCAGGAAGTCGCGGAACTCAAATTTCTCTCTTGCAGCGCAAGCGCCTGGGGCCATATTACCGTGCGTTGGAACCATGCCCGAACAGGAAAAGCTCTGACAGGTTATCCGTTCCACAGGTCGTCCAGATACTCATCGAGCGTGGGTGCCAGTATTCCGCGCGGAATAATCAAGGGTTCACGCCCTCGGACTACGCCTATTCGTCAGTATATGCGGACAATCACCGGTGGCTGATGGCTCACCGTCACTGTGTACAGGATAAGCACAAGAGACACCCTCCAAGACACCGCTCGAATACAGTTCGAGAATAACAAGAAGGCGCGCCGGGGTGTATTCCAGCAAGCTGCGGCCAGGGGTACGGACTGGGCAGCCACGGCGGCCATGCAGGTGTACCCTCCGTCACCGCGAGAACCTATCTATGGCAGCAAGGGTTCTGTCCGCATGCGGAGCGGTTCAGGGACCAGTCGTACGACGGCCACCTCGGACAGCGGCGACGTTCACGAGGTCGCCCCTACACAGTCATCAAGATTCTGGTCTTCTCCATCCCGTCGCCCGGCCCCCCTGCCTACCGCCACACACTCTGCTGGACAGCCATCTGCCAGCTCCTCGACAAGCACGTTTGGGTTTGCCCCTTCACCGATATCACAACCCAACTCCGCGTCCCTGCTTCCGAACAACTCAAATCCAGCGTCTGCCCTGTCTCCGATCGCGACGCGGATGCGAGAACGCGATGCGGATGCGATGGAGAAGTACAAGTTGCGGCAAAGGAGCGGGAGTGCCACCACTGCCTCGACGGACAGTCCATCGCAGAACGAGTCTACTTCCCCTCCACCACCGGCTCCTCCACCAAAGGACCAGGACGACATCTCGGCCCTGTCATCTCTCGTCACGCAGGGATCCGTCGCACCTAGGCGTCGATTACGACCGTCTGCATCTGCGGCTCAGTTGCGGACGACGCCGCAACCACTGACGATACCCTCGAACCAGGCGCTGCAGGAACCACGAAGTCGATCGGGGACCAGTCCTGCGATGCTCAAGCCCTTGTCCACCGCTTCGCCCTCAGCCACCTCAGATCCCTCCGCGCTCCCCACACCAACGCAGATCTCAACACTGCGACCAACCTTGGGGCGGTCAGGTACTCAACCAGCCGTTCCCGAGAAAGACTATGCGTACATGGGCCCGTCCATTGAGTACGCGCGCTTTCCTCCGCCGCCCGCGGTGACGGAAGAGCCGGAGCGGGTGATGACGCCGACGACGGCGACAGCTCCGACGCACACTGCAAGACGACTGCCGTTCAACATTCTGTCGTCGCACAAGAACAGTCTGGATCAACACGTGCCCAATGTGAACCACCGGCGGAACGCGTCTGTCAACGCGGTGATTCGGTAGCTCTGGAGGCCGGGGTTGTGGGGGGCGCGGGCGCGATGCGAGTCTGGGGGATGCGCGCTCTGGGCTGTGGAGGCTTCTCTTCTCGCGATGTGCGAGGGACACGGGCGCGCTCAGCTGTCATGATTTGCTCGCTGCGAGCGGGGACGGGGATGGGGATGGTGTGGGGATCGGTGGTGGTGGTGGTTTCGTTCGCTTGGAAGGATTGGGATTGTGTACGGGTAGCTGCTCTTCACTCGCATCGCTGTGTAACTTGCTGTGTTGTGCCATTGGTCATGTAGTCGCGGATGTGTTCACCGAACACGCACCACTCAGAACGTCCTCACATTCATGGATTGTGCGTGTCCTTGTGTGTCATCGGCTGGCTCCCATACAGCGGCTCGCATATCAACTGACCGAGGCTACGATTGATTCGCCACCCCCGCTCACTCAAACGACCTTTAACATCTAGCAGCGTCTGCGATACCACACATGCACTTAAACCGTGCCGAGGTCAGGTTCTCCAAGCTTGAGAGTACATAACAACTTTGCAACGGTCTGTCGATACGAAAACCGCTGTAAACGTGTGTACATGTACATGTCGCTGTACAAACACCGACCCGAGCCTGAGCAGATGATTTAGCGTTCGTGCAGGACAGCGCCAAGCGAGATCCCGATCGAAGAAGGGCTAGAGTGCGCGTCACTCCTGAACGAGCACGTTCTTCTCCTTCTCCGCCACCAGGAGTCAAGCAGCAGCTGGCAGGCACACCCTGCGCGCGCCGTCAGGACACAGGCCTCCCCTCGTCCGCCCTCCCTGCCTCTTATATCGCCCTGGTCTATCTCTCCTCCTGCCTCGCACCTCGACTGTGATCTCGCCACCACCGTACCACTACTAGCCAGGAAGGATGACGTTCCCCGAGACCGTCGAGCCCAACTCCGACGCCGAATCGCAGGCCGCATGGCCCATCCGTCCGAGCGAGCGCGGCCGCCGCGCGTCGCAGAAGTCGCAGCGCTCTGAGATCGAGACAGGCTCCGCGCGCGGGGGGTCATCGAGCGGGGGGCGCGGCAAGACCACGGACGCGCCTGCGTCGGGGAAGAAGCGCATGTCCACGCTGGATCTGATTTACTTGAGTGTGTCGATGGCCGGTTCCCAGGTGGCGTGGACGGTCGAGCTTGGGTGAGTGCGCGTTCGCCCGAGAGAGAGAGGGGGGGGGGTGGAGATGCAAGTCAAGAGGGTGAAAGCTGATGATTTGTGTGGGTAGATATGGGACGCCATTTCTACTCGACCTTGGGCTCACTGAGCAGCTGACGAGTCTTGTATGGCTTGCGGGACCCATCAGCGGCCTTGTTGCGCAGCCCGTCATTGGTGAGTTCGTAACCGCTGGAGTTTGGGCCTCTAGCGCAATACCCTCATACGCTTGGGTTCCGTACAGGTGCTGTATCGGACGCGTCCACTTCCAAATATCGGCGGCGCTACTGGGTCGTGCTCTCCACGATTGTGCTCGTCATCTCTACGCTCACCCTCGCGTACTGTCGCGAGATCGCCGCGTTCTTCGTCGACCTCTTCGGATATGGCGGGGGAAGCTGGGATCCGAAGTACAGCAAGACGGTTAGTCCACGCAGTGCTGGCTTCACGCCCAGGAAAGCTGACCCATTTACGCCACAGGTAATTGATACGGCTATCGCTTTTGCGATCGTCTCGTTCTACCTGCTCGACTTCGCGCTCAACGCGCTGCAAGCGTCCCTGCGCAACCTGCTGCTGGATATCACCCCGCCCGAGCAGCTCAACGCTGGCAACGCCTGGCACAGCCGGATGCTCAACGCCGGAAACATTGTCGGCTACGGATTTGGTACGACCTTCGGTTTTCCCGTGCGGGGTCAGATGGCTGACCGAGAAGCGCACTATGCAGGGTTCTTGCCGCTTGCGAACATGCCGATCCTCCGTCTGCTGGGCGGGTCACAGTTCCGCAAGTTCTGCGTTGTGTGCATGATCATCCTGTGTATCACTGTGTGGATTACGTGCTGGACGCAGGAAGAGCAGGTGCGCGAGCCCAGGAGGATCGAGAAGGGGTAGGTTCATCAAAGAGAAGAGAGTGGCGAGATCGCTAACAGGCGCTGCTTACAGGAACAGCGTTCGCGATATCTTCACAGGGATCTACTCGACCATTCTGAGCTTGCCAAAGCCCATCCGCCGGGTCTGCTATGTCCAGGTGTTCGCTTTCATGGGATGGTAGGTGGTAATATACGCCCATCTATCCGACACAGCTGACATCCATGCCATGGTGCAGGTTCCCCTTTCTGTTCTACTCGTAAGTCGATCGCTTGGAGACCTCATGAAGACGTAAGGCGTTAACCTTCCTGCTCAGTACGACATACATCGGTCAAGTGATGGCGTACGAGATGGACGCGGAGCCTGATCATGACTACGCAACCAGGACGGGGGCTTTTGCCATGCTGTTGTACAGCATCGGTACGTGTTTCCAAACCAGCTTCCAAGCCAGAGTAATATCTGAAGCGCTCGTCCCCAGTCGCTGTCGCCGCAGGGACGCTCTTACCCTACCTCACGCGCCGCGACACGCGCCTCCTCGCCCAAGACGGCGACGACGAGGACGAGGACTCCGAGCTCACCCGCCTGCGCGTGCAGGTCCGCGAATGGCGCGCCGATGCCGCGCGCCACGGCAAGCCGCTCCGGCTGCCCTTCATGCCCTTCTTCCTGCGCAACATCTGGACGGGCGCGATGCTGCTCTTCACGTTCCTCACGCTCATGACCTTCTTCGTCACGAAGGTCTGGCAGGCGATCATCCTCGTGAGCCTCGTCGGCATCTGCTGGGCCGTCGCGTGCTGGGCGCCCTTCGCGATCATCATGGAGGTAAGCCCCCAGTTACGTGTGGATGGTCGGGGAACGTGTGCTGATGACTACGTGCGTGCAGTTCTTGAAGGAGCGTGAGCGCGATTCTGAGGTCGACAACGTCCCGCGGGAGTGGCAACGTCGGCCCTCACACAGCCGCACGCTCTCGACGCCTGCGGTGCGGAGGAACAGCAGGCAGGACCAGGGCGAGCGTGCCCCGCTGCTTCGCCGCCGCCGTTCGTTCGACCAGGCGGACACCGTTCAGCAAGAGGAGGCCGCTGCCGGCGGCACCGTTCTCGGTATCCACAATCTCGCGATCGTCATGCCGCAGTTCATCGTGAGTCCCCCCGAAATACGTCTTGGTGGCTGCTTTTGATAACACGCTATAGGTTGCGTTGGTCTCGAGCGCCATCTTCCATGTCGTCGATTCCGACATCGATGACGACCCGGCGAACAACGGGGCGCTGTACGGCAAGAACGGCGTTGCCTGGGTGCTCCGGTTTGGTGGCATCTGCACCCTGGTACGTCTCAAGTCCTAAGTGTATCTGCGATCGAGTGCTGACAGTGCAATAGTTCGGCGCGGTCATCGCACGTATGGTGCCCCCGACGCGCACCGAGAAGGAGATGCGCAGACGGCTCGCCGAGCTCAAGGTCCTCCAAGAAGAGGGCTCGCCGTGATCGTCTTAACCTAACCCCCGTCAATTCTCAAGTTTCTCCTTCAGTCGCACTCATGGTGTACATGGTTCTTTTCCCTACTGCTCAGTCTACCGGATCTACCCAGGACGCTCCCCATCTCCGATCGTCTTCGCGTGTTGTATATCACCGTCGCATGCTATCTTGTACATGTAGCAAGGATCGCGTAATCCCAGTCGTCGCCGTTTCTGCTCGCGATGTGCCGGCACGGGATCGGTGCGACGGGCACAGGCTGAGGCTCGGGGTTTGCGAGGAATGCTGCGGCAGGCATGGCGGCTGTGGGGGTGAAGGTGCGTCAGCTTGCCGTGCGCGACCGAGGTTGTGGCGTCGAGGATGACTGTGTTACCTTCGGCCCTCGTGACGTTGTAGAATAAGCGGATCGACAGCGCTTCAGAGCGGAGGTTTTGCAGTGCAGGCACGTCTCGGAGTCGTTGGAGTAAGCCCGGATCGTCACCGCGGACACATACCAGAGCCACCGTGGATGGCGTCTCGCGGAAGCTGGAGATTTCCCAATCAACCTTCCCGCTGACGCTTTCGTAGTGGCCTAGCATAAATGGCTAGTTATGGGGTATTCCCAAGCAATGATACTAGCAACACACCCGTCTCATGAGAAGGCACGGCGGCGCCACGGATGACAGTCCCGTCATCTTCTTCGATGTCGCACTGACCGGTGTGCAGCATCACTTGCTTCTCCACCAGTGCGCCTTTGGGTAGCTCCGGTACCGCGACAAATAGCGTCGGCGCACCAGCGTCCTTCACCGACACCATCAGTTCTCCATATATGTCCGTATCATTATTCGCGTACGCACCCCGTCGAACTGGCCGCTCGCTTTGCGCACTGCAGGGACGTCGCCAGCATTCGCTAGCCAGTACACAATGCCCTGGTAATGGCCAGCCCAGCCACCGCCCGTGTTGGTCTTGAGCGCGTCGACGACGCGGTGGACGTGCTGGAAGGCTAGCGCAGCCTCGAGCGCGAGCGACTGTGGGGAAGGCAGAGCGAGAGTACTGGGGATGAGGCCGACCTGTCCTGAGATGAACACCCGCTCGTCCGCCTATACGCAGGCGCAAAAAATGAAGAATTGATGTCAGCGGGACGACATGATATACTGCGTCAAGACTCACGACGATGGCCTGCGAATACGGCCCAATGTTCGCGGGCGCCCAGTAGCTCAGTCCCTGAACGTGTAGCGCCTGGCGGGCGGTGGGAGTGGTCTCTGCGAAGGCCACACAATCGAGGCGGACGCGGATGGGTGCAGGGAGGTCCGCTGCGACGCAGGCACGGGCGGGCGGGCTTGTTCCGAAGTACGTGGCGTAGACGGCGTTAACTCGCGCAAAGAGGTCCATGGAGGAGATGAGAACATTGATGTTGGTGCAGTTAGCGAGCGTGAGCGAGTATTTGGCAAGGCACTCTGAGAGGCGTTAGCGGTGTCGATGGCTGGGATCAAGTTGGGGGGTCGTCGGTACCTTGTAGTTGCGTGAAACACTCTCGTACCTCGTCCTCCACGGAGAGTTCCTCGGGCTGGTCCTTGAGCTCCCGTTGCACATTCGCAACGGCGACCCAGTTACCTATTCGCCTGTGGCTTCTATGAGGGAAGGGTGGATGGGTCTGGCTGGACTGACACCCTGGGTTCGGGGAGTGAGCTGAGGCTTCCAGCAGATCCCGTATATCGGAAAACGGCTCTGCGAGTAACGGCGGCACTACGACCTCCTGATGGTGTGAGGCCGCTTTAGGTTGAAGCGTAGCCTCCTTGATTCGCAAGTATGCGACGGTCGCGAAATCGCTGTCAGAATGAATCACGGTCTCCACTGTGTCCCTAGATGTGGCGTCAACGCAAGTACTACACAGCAACAAATATGGCTATGTCACCAACAGGTTTATACGAGACTTGAAGAGGGGGCAGTCGAGGGTCAAGGTTTCATACTCCCCGCCTTCTCCGCAGATGTGCGAACCATACAAACGGTTCTGGGCACGATCTGAATGAGTGAAGTTGTATCATACCGTGTCGGTTTATATTTCGCACTGACCAACTTGACCAAGGGTTGTTGCATCTCTGCAAGGGTTTTACCCAGATGTTTTGCGGTCAATCCGATTCCGGCGACCTTGATGAGAACGGCCTCCATGCCAGCTTCGATCATCTCAGACAGCAACTCTTCTTGATCACGCTGCCACAAGTAGCTCAGGGCAGTCAAGCCCAGCCGGCGGCATCTACATCTGGTGTAAAAGATGTATTTTGGCGCATATGGAGATACATACATACACGTGTTCCACGCGAACCCTCTGGTAGTTGGAGAGGATTGCTCCGACAGAGACCCCCTGGACGTCTGGGTGATGGGTCTACCGAGACGTCAGTACCCAAGCTACACGAGAGGCAAGAAATTCACTTTGACTAGCGCGAGGAGCTCGTAGAGATCTTCAGTCTCGTCGCCGCGAACGCCGCCGCTGTGTGCGGGGTCTCGGCCACCGTATTCGCTGCTCTGTTCAACTGCCGCCCCGGATATAACCTGCCTGTACAGAGGGACATCCAGAGCACGTCCAACGTATTCTATTGCATCTTGTCCGACGGTTTGATAGAGGTACGAGTCCAGTTCCTCTATAATTTACTGTGTGGGGAAGGAGCGTGCGGAGATGTTAGAGGCTGTCGAACCTTTGCCTTGTTCGGGGCCTAGAGATGCTGCGGCTACGAGCTCATGGCCATTTTTTGCGCAGTGAAGAAGGTTGAAACAGCTGTCCTTTCCGCCGCTGAGTAATGCGACGTATTTCATGGCGAGCAGGTCGTGGTCGAAGGCCGAGGGAGGATTGTTGAGCAAGGCACACGAAGGCTCCTGCCAAGTTCCGAGGCGCTCGGAGTAGATTTCGCGTAGATCAGTCGCTTACGTCAGACTCGCGTGCAGCACTGAGCGCGTCCGGTCGTAATCTTGCCCCGCCACCGCCCAAGGACCCTCGTTCCATCTCTCTCTCCCTCCTCCACATCCCCTTCCCCCCTCTCATACACCCATTTTTACTCTTGACGTCTTTTACGAAACATGGCCTCCACGAACCTGCCATCTGCGATGGACGTCGATGAGGCTGCGATTGATGAGGGCTTGTACTCCCGCCAACTGTGAGTGCTGACTGATTGGGTACGCGTTCTTCGGGCTGATCGAAGTCTCCCAGCTATGTCCTTGGGCACGAAGGTATGGATACACAACGGAAGAGAAACAGGTTGAGATTTTGACGCGTTCGCTCAGCCATGAAGCGCATGGCCGCCTCCAACGTCCTGATTGTTGGAGTGAAGGGCCTCGGCGCTGAGATCGGTGAGTAGTTGCACAAATATATTAGACTCTATTGGGGGGGACTCTAATGTCACTGTTCCTCAGCCAAGGATGTTGTCCTGGCTGGTGTCAAGTCTGTCACCATCTACGACCCCGAGCCCGTACAAGTCGCCGATCTGAGCAGTCAGGTAAGACGCTGCGGTATGCTTGCGCAGCGCGCCATTGCTCACTTGGATACAAGTTCTTCTTGCGCCAAGAGGACGTCGGCAAGCCTAGAGCCGAGGCAACTCTCCCTCGATTGGCGGAACTCAACGCATACGTCCCCGTGCGGAATCTGGGTGGACAGCCCGGACAAGAGATTTCTGTCGACCTGGTCAAGGGCTTCCAGGTATGGTCTAAATATATATCAGCGAGCTGCGTTCCTCACCTTATGTCGATTTGGTAGGTTGTTGTACTTTGCGGCGTTTCCCTCAAGAAGCAGCTGGAAATCAACGACTGGACGCACGAGAATGGCGTGTACTTCATCTCCGCTGACACTCGCGGTTTGTTCGGGTACGTTTTAGCCCAGCTAAGTCGTCAAGAAGATGTTCACCTGACCACGGCCGCTCAGAACTTCATTCAACGACTTCGGCCCGAAATTCACTTGCGTGGATCCTACCGGGGAGCAACCTCTGACCGGCATGATTGTGTCCGTCGACAAGGTATGCTGCACCCTGTCGAAATAAGGCACTAGCTCAACCCATTATAGGACAAGGAGGGTGTTGTCACTTGCTTGGACGAAACTCGCCACGGCCTGGAGGACGGCGACTTCGTTACCTTCTCAGAAGTCCAGGGTATGACGGAACTCAACGGATGCGAACCTCGCAAGATTACCGTCAAGGGTCCCTACACCTTCTCCATTGGTGACACCTCGGGCCTCAGCGACTACAAGGCCGGCGGAATCTTCACGCAAGTGAAGATGCCGAAGATCCTGCAATTCGTGAGATGATAATATATTCAGCGCGGACTAGGCCCTCTAACTCTATTGTTCAGAAAACCCTTCGTGAATCCCTCAAGGAGCCTGAGTCCCTCATCACTGACTTCGCGAAGTTTGACAGGCCTGCGACCCTTCACGCTGGCTTCCAGGCACTTTCACAGTTCCAGGAGCAGTACCAGCGTCTGCCTCGTCCACGCAACGCAGAGGATGCTGCAGTATTTGTCAAACTGGCCAAGGCGATCGACGCGGACGCCGATGAGAAGATTTTGACTGAGCTCGCCTACCAGGCGACAGGTGACCTCGCGCCCGTGAACGCGGTCATTGGTAGTTTCGTCGCTCAGGAAGTCCTCAAGGCCTGCTCCGCGAAGTTCCACCCCACGTTCCAGCACCTCTACTTCGACTCACTCGAGTCCCTGCCCGATGAGCTCCCCACCGAAGCTGACTGCCAGCCTATCGGGTCGCGCTACGACGGCCAGATCGCTGTGTTTGGCAGGAAGTTCCAGGAGAAGATCGCCAACTTCCGCGAGTTCCTCGTCGGCTCCGGCGCCATTGGCTGCGAGATGCTGAAGAACTGGAGTATGATGGGTCTTGGCTCTGGGCCGAACGGACAGCTGCATGTTACTGATCTCGACACCATCGAGAAGAGCAACCTGAACCGTCAGTTCCTGTTCCGCCCGAAGGACCTTGGCAAGTTCAAGGCTGAGGTTGCCGCGGCTGCTGTGGCGGACATGAACCCCGACCTCAAGGGCAAGATCGACAGCAAGCAGGAGCCCGTCGGACCTGCCACCGAGAGTATGTATACTACATCATTTTCGACGTGCATGCAGACTGACAGGTAACTAGACGTCTACGACACGAACTTCTTTGCCAGCATCGACGGTGTCACCAACGCGCTCGACAATGTCAAGGCGCGTCAGTACATGGACCAGCGTTGTGTCTTCTACTTGAAGCCTCTCCTCGAGTCCGGCACGCTCGGCACGAAGGGTAACACGCAAGTCATCGTTCCGCACTTAACGGAGTCGTACTCTTCATCGCAGGACCCTCCTGAGAAGGAGACGCCCGTATGTACCGTCAAGAACTTTCCCAACCAGATCCAGCACACTATCGAGGTAAGTGGCCGTTGTGTATGGAAAGACGATCCCATACTGAGAGACCTGCAGTGGGCGAGACAAGACTTCGACAGTCTGTTCGTCAAGCCTCCGCAGGTCGTCAACTCGTACCTGTCCGAGCCGAACTTCCTCGAGAACAACCTGAAGTACTCCGGCCAGCAGAAGGAGCAGGTCGAGCAGATCGCGTCGTATCTCGTGACGAACAAGCCCCTCACCTTCGAGGAGTGCATCGTCTGGGCGCGTCTGCAGTTCGAGGAGAAGTACAACAACGCGATCCGCCAGCTGCTCTACAGCTTGCCGAAGGACGCGGTCACGAGCACTGGGCAGCCGTTCTGGAGCGGTCCCAAGCGCGCACCCGAGCCGCTCACCTTCGACTCGAACAACGTAGGTGCACATTAACTACAATATTATCTGGTTTACTAACTCGCGTCTGCTAGCCTATCCACCTGCAATACATCATTGCCGCTGCGAACCTGCACGCTTTCAACTATGGTCTCCGGGGCGAGACCGACCCCGCAGTTTTCAAGAAGATCGCGGACGAGGTCATCGTACCCGAGTTCACCCCGAAGAGCGGCGTCAAGGTCCAAATCAACGACAACGACCCGACTCCCCAGAATGACGGTGGCGGTATGCACATCCCCCATGTCTCTCCTCTGACAACGTAGCTAATGATGCTCCAGACTCGGATCTCAATGAGTACCTGAAGCAGCTCCCCGCGCCGTCGTCGCTCGTCGGCTACCGCCTGAACCCCGTCGAGTTCGAGAAGGACGACGACACGAACCACCACATCGACTTCATCACCGCGTCCTCGAACCTGCGCGCGCTCAACTACAGCATCACGCCCGCGGACCGGCACACGACGAAGCAGATCGCGGGCAAGATCATTCCCGCGATCGCGACGACGACGTCGCTCGTGACCGGCCTCGTCTGCCTCGAGCTGTACAAGCTCATCGACGGCAAGAAGAACATCGAGGCGTACAAGAACGGGTTCGTGAACCTCGCGCTGCCGTTCTTCGGCTTCTCGGAGCCGATCGCGCCGAAGAAGGACAAGTACAACGGTGTCGAGTGGACGCTCTGGGACCGCTTCGAGTTCAAGGACGACCCGACGCTCAAGGACATCGTCGACTGGTTCCAGCGCGAGCATAAGCTCGAGGTCAGCATGGTCAGCCAGGGCGTCAGCATGCTCTGGAGCTCGTTCATCGGCAAGAAGAAGGTGCGTGTCAGAGTCTCTGTCGTTGCAAAGAGTGTGTGTCTAAAGTTTGATTGCGTGTTGCAGAGCGAGGAGCGCCTCCCGATGAAGTTCAGTAAGCTCGTCGAGCACGTGAGCAAGAAGCCCCTGCCGTCGCACACCAAGCACCTCATCGTCGAGGTCATGGTCAGCGACGAGGAGGGCGAGGATGTTGAGGTGCGTTCCTGTGTATTATGGTCTGACCGAAGGCACACTGCTAACCTCACCTGTAGGTTCCGTTCATCGTTGTATTCTTGTAAGCGGAACAGCGAGTAGTAGGAGAAACGTGTACAACGGTATATAGAAGTCAAATAGCAGTGTATCTATACATCATATCCCTCAGTGCAGTCCGTGTCCAAGGCATGGGAACCCAGCATACAGTAACATACCGTCCATCGTGTACGAACACCGAGCAAAATCGGAGACAGATACGTAATATACACCAAACGTACACTCAGTCAGATACTATAATCACGTCTGGAGGGGTGCCCTCTTTCGGCCGCTTGCGTTCGGGAGACTCGTCCTTAGGAGTCGGCTCCTCGGCGGTGCGCTTTCGAGAACGACTACCCTCCGAGCTAACTGCCGCAGCGGGCGAAGGAGGACTGTAATTGTGAACCTCCAGCGGCGTCGGCTTTTGCTCTTCCTTGCTATCGGTCTTCTCCGGCAATGTCTCAAGCTGCAAGTCCGCTGCAGGAGGCTCCCCGCCCTGGGCGTCGTTGGACGGCGGCTCTGATGCCAGGCCCTGTTCAACTTTGAATGCCTTGATGTACTTTTCGATCCCTAACGAGGGGCGTCAATATTCTCCGGACCGAGAACTCGCAAGGAAGCATTGCCAGAACTGCGTACTTACTCGGCTTGTAAACGTCCGACCTCGCGATCGCGTACCAGCCCTCGTACGAGCGTTTGCCCCCATGCTGCACGGGCGAGCAAGACAGTCAGCACAGACCGTACCCAACGACGCCGACAGACACCATGCGGCGCCGCGCGACCTGGAGAACGTAGAGTCCAAGCTGCATACCTCTGGTCGCTCCGCAAATTCCTGCCAGCGGCGCTTGGGACCGGGCAGCGACCACTCCTGATCGAGCATGTACCGGGCCATCGCCCGTAGGTCCTCATCCGTAACGAGTGTCCGCTCGCCCCTCTTCTTGCCGGGCCGCCGCACGGGTGCGCGCTTGGTGCTAGGTCGAGCATTCTGGCCCTCGTCTTGTTCCCGCTCCTCATCGCTGCCGTCTTCGCCTGCCGATTCTGCGGAGCCTTCGCCGGTAGCAGTATGCTGGAGGGGCTCGTCCGAGCGCTGCGAAGTGCGCGGTACCGCCGCGCGTTTCCCAGCCTCGATGACGACCTGGTCGGGCAGCTGCGGGTGGTTGTCCCAGTGCCGCCTCCACGCGTCCGCGTCGTGCGACGGTGTCTAGCGACGGACGTGGCGGTCAGTATACATTGACACGCCGGCGAGTTCGAACATACCTGCTCCGCGAGCTCGTCATACAGCACCTCGCGCGTGACCAACGGGTCTTTCGCGAGTCGCCAGCGGAGATAGTGGATGAAGAAGCGGTGGTCCGCCGGCGTGAACCTTCCGCCCGTCCCCGCGTCCTCTGCAAGTGGTGGAGAGGGCTTCATGCGGCCCTCCGTGAACGGGATGCGGGTACCCGCGTGGAAGTCTGCGACCGGCTCGCCGCGCGTGCGCCGGCTGCCCGAGATGGGTGCGGGGGGCGGTGTCTTCGTCAGCGGGCTGGGCAAGTGGGAGGAATCGGAGTCTCGGGGCTGTCTTGGGAGCGGAGAGGGGTGCCTGTTCTGTGAGCGCGGTATTTTGGCGGGCTCGGGGAGGCGTGGTTCCGCGCGGTGCCGAGACATATCGTTGGAGTGGTGCGATTGGGATTCGGGCGGGCGTTGCTCGCGCGCCTTGGGGTAAGGACGAGCGGCGTTGCGAGTGGGAGAGGCATACTGCTGTGGTGCATTCGCTGACCGTTCGGACGTATTTATCGACGACCTCCCCGCTTGGGAGGAGGACATGCCGTTGGAGACAGATGTTCGTCTTGGGAGAGGAGGCTTGACATGCGCACACAGCCGCTCATGGTGGTCGAGAAAGTAATCTTTCCAATCTGTATACGCCACCGTAAGTTTCATATACTAGAAATGTGGATCGATCAACGGTCCTCGTCCAGGCTCTTACCAGACGCGCTGTGGTTATTAACCTGCAAAACGTCCATCAGCGCCAGTCCAGCACACTCAAGCTCAAGTATCAAGAACCGCGTACCCCATGCAGCTTCTCCAACGCCTGGCGCGGCGTGATGCCCTTCCCCCTGCAACTCTTCAGCGCCTCTACCAGGCGCGCCTCGTCGTCGATCATAGCGCCCACAGGCGACGACAGCTGGCTCTGCTGCTGTGCTAGTGGCGGCGGTTGTGGCGGCAGTGGCGGCGGCAGCTGTGGCGGCAGCGGCGCCGACAAGTACAAGTGCGGCACTTGCTGCTGCAACTGTTGTTGTTGCTGGACGCACAGCTGGTACACGGATGCGAGCATGTTCTGCAGGGTCTGCACGGACGGCTGGGGGACTGCCTGAAGCTGCGGGCCTGCGCTCGGTCCTGGCCCGGGGATCCACTGCTGCTGTTGCTGCTGTTGTTGTGGAGGTTGCTGCTGTTGCTGGTGCGGGGCTTGCTGAGGCCACTGAAACTGCCATGGGACGCCGGGCATGTTCGCAGGCTGCACCGGCATCTGCATCTGCGGCTGAAGACCCTGCCCCTGCGTCTGCATCTGGTGCTGCATCGCGGCGAAAAACGCGGTGAGGTCCGCGCCGGGCGCAGGCACCATGGGTACCGGCCGCGTGGGGTCGAAGTTGTTCATGCGGGGCGACGACTACTGTGCTGGGCGCGTGGTGTTCGGGTTCGTACGCGCTCGGTTGATGGGCCTTGCTCCGAGGGGGATCTCGGACGCCCGAGGATGCGCGGAGGCGGGTTGCTATTGAGTGAGGTAACGTTAGTGTGCGTGTCTCTCGGGCGCGGCTAACGCGTCTTCGCTATGTACTATAAGGAGAACAAGGAGCGGGGGGTTACGAGATGGCGAGTGGAATAGGCACGCGAAGTACTACGCGCGGTGGTAGCAGGAATGGTGGTGGTTCGGTGTGGGGGCAACGCGTGGCCAGACAGGCTGAGTTGAAAGTTCAACTGAACCGACCGCGCGCGGCGCGTCCATGTTCCTCAGAAGCTCCTCTTCTGGTTCATCACCTGGCGCCTATATGGTGCCTTCTCCCGCCGGCAGCCCAACCTTGTGCTGAGAGAGTCGACTCGCATTCAGATATTCAGACGCTTCACGTTGTGTCCAAATTCACGGAATACTCGCCATGCCGGCAACATGTTGAATTTGCAATTTAGCATCCACAAGCAGAAGTAGTTAGTGCTATGTGCATCCGCGCGCACGTTCGGCCTCCCGTGCCGCGCCGAGACCCCATTCACAAGTATGCCCAGCACAGTGTCAAAAGTGCGCACTCCGGCCTCCTGTCCCAGACGGCCTTTACTTGACGCCCAGCCCGCGGAGCAGCGCGTCCGCGAGGTCCCAGTTGTCCGTGTCCCCGCTCACGTCGAACAGATTCACACCGCGCATGCCCGCCTCGCGCGCGAGCTGTGCCTTCATCTCGAGCGACACCGGGTCGTCGTACGTGATGACCTGCCGCGCGCCTGCGGACCGTAGAAACGGCGTGCTCGAGCACGCGTCCCACCGCCGCTCGAACCCGCCCCCGCCCGCGAACAGCCGCCGCCCTTCCGCGTTCTCGTCCGTCTTCTTTGAGTGGCGGGTGCTAAGGGTGTTAGAGGAGGTGCTATTGCTGAGATAGGGCTGGAGGGCCCCTTGTGCGACGAGGTCTCGGAACTGCACTTGTCCGTTGTCCGTGCCCCCGTCCTCGTTGTGCACGAGTGTGGTGCCAGCAGACAGGATATTCGTCTTGTCCACCAGCGCACCCACGAAATCTAGGACTCGATGCCTCCGTGTCTTGAGTACACCGTTGTGTTTGCGCTTCTGGAACCGCGAGGACTTCGGAGGTGTGGGTCTGGCGGGCATCCCACGCGTGCGGAGAAGGGCGGCGGACGTGCGCGAAATATACCCGTACGAGGGCACCCCGAGCACGAGTTGCGACGCAGGGAAGCCCGCAGCCGTCCACGTACGAAGCGCCGCGAGTGCGCTGGCGCTGCCCTGTGTCGAGTTGCTGCACGCGTCGCCGAGGGGCGCGTTGGGGCCAGGCGCGTCCGAAGCTGCAGATAGGACACACAAAGTGGAGCGGGCGCAGGTTCGAAGAAGGTGGGGATCCGGGAGCGAAGGAGCGAAGGGAAGGGAGGATAAGGACAGGGGTCAGTATATGCATTCTACGGCGATAGGAGGACGGCGCAGCCCGGAAGAGAAGGGAAGAGAACACTCACAGCCCCACGTATCGTAGTTCATGAGTAGCACCCAGTCGAGAACCTCCGCGAATGCAGAAACATTCTGCATCGGGGCCCCGTCAGCGCCCGCGAACGGCACCGTCTGCGTCGCGGCCGTGATGACCGCCCCTGGGGGAAGCGTCGCGCGCAACACGTGCAGGAACGCGAGGAAGTTCGCGCCGTCGTCGGGGCTAACGAGGTTCCCGCCTGCGCCATCTTGTGCAGGATACTCCCAGTCGAGGTCGATCCCGTCGAGCCCAAACTGCGTGTACATCGCGAGGATGTTGCCCGCGAGCGCCGCGCGTGTTTGTGGGGACGCAGCCGCGGCCGAGAAGTACCTGGAGCGGACGAGCCCGGTCAGCGTGTTATGAGCGACTTTCACGAGCTTCGTGCACGAAGGACCCTGTACACGCAGCAGCACTTCGCAGCCGGAGATAACATGCAAGCAGGGCCCACTAAAGTCTACGCACCTGCTTCCTGTCCAGCCGCCCACGCTGAGTTTGACCTTCTTTCCCATCGCGTGCGCACGACTAACCAAGCGCCGTAAGAGGTCGGGCGCGTCGTCGGAGCCGTCCCAAGTGAGGTTGAAGTCGGCGCCGGGCACAGCGAACGCGAAGTCGACCCAGTCGAACCGCCCAAAGTCGATCTTCTCCGGCGGGAATGCGTCCGCCGCCCAATCCGGATAGTAAGCCATCACAAGCGGGCGCGATGGGCTCCCGCTCGCGTCCGCATCCAGGTTGAGATCGCCGTTCGCGGCGGGCGCGCTAGTAGGAGGCGCCGCCGCCACGACCGCACCGGATGGCCGGGCAGCGGCGGCCGGCGGCATGGACGCTGTCGTGACCGGCGCTGGCAGGGAAGGCAGGATGGGCGCAAGTAACGGATCTGGGGGGAAGAATAGAATCCTCTCAGAGCGGCGGGCGCGCGTTGAAGGATCCGCGGGGAAGGCGCTCGCCGGCAAGGCGTGAACTGCCAGAAAGGCGACTGTCGCCGAAGCGTCTGCTGGTGTCGTGGGCGCTGTCGCCGACGACATGTGCGCCGCTACGAGCATGTGCGGCGGCGCCCCCGTGAATAGGGAGGGGGCGTGGGCGTCCCGGCGAAATCCCGAGAGAGCGTGTGGCCAAGGTGCAGGCACAGAGCGGACGAAGAGCGGAAGCAGAGGAAGCCCGGCGAGGAAGACACGGCGTGTGGATGGCATGGCTGGGTACCGCGCGGAGGGGTATATGCAATGGACTGCTCAACAGTGAAGAAACGCGCCAGAGACCAGCGGCGTGAGCGGAGAAATGCAGGAGAAAACCGCCGGGGTAGGAGAGCGTGCAGCGAAGAGGTTCCTGCCAGAGGTCGGTGAGAGGCCAAGACGGGTTTGCACCCCCCTGTATGGCCGCCTGTCGCAAGGAGGCTGACAAGAGGCTGGCGGTGGCGCATTAGCTGTTTGCCCAGATGGGCAGATTGCATTCAGGACGGCGGAAGTACGCTGATCGTGCGAGAGCGGGCGAGATTGTAAGCTAGTGGCCCAGTATGCGATCAGCGTTGACCGACGATCTCCAAGAAGGTGCAAAGGCAGGTCGGGTGGCAAGCGAGCAGTCACTAGTGAGCCCCGGTAAGAACTGTCGTCGACCAAATATGTGGCGAGTCGATAGGACACTTAGATGGGCCTCCGTTAACCATGAGGGCATGACCCATAACGCATTTATAAAGCTTGACATACCCCGGTATGCCCAAGATCCACCCGCAATATACTGTCGTGATATGTCCTAATCATCTTAGGAACGTTATCAATACCGAACGGGATGAACGAGGACTGTGACTTACCATACACGAAAACATGGCGGCGGCGGCGGTGGCGGGCGCGATGCCCCTTCGCTATCGGAGCAAAGAGCGACAAGACGTACATGGGGGAAAGGAAACAAGGTGCAGCTGTCGCAAATTGGGTTCACGAGGGCTAAGTACTAAGTTATAGCTGTGATGAGCTAGAGGTATCTTCACATGTGCTGTTTACAAGGGTGGCGCAAAGGATGGCGGGTGAAGAGAGACTTGGGGATAGACCAGTGGAAGCGTACAGTCGGGCAGACAGCACCAGAAAAATTCGAGTTCAGGTAACTCTGAAGCAAAACGAGAAGACTGCGGAGAAACAAATCGCGAGAGACAAGCTTGCTAAAGATATCGCCATGTAGTGAATGACCAGAGCAGATTGAGTTGTGCTCACCAGACGGCGGATTAGGCGCCCATACGCGTAGCGAGCAGCGCCGCGACGGTCGCCCCGGAAACGTTCATTGTGCTCCGGGAGGACAATGAACGGGGGCGTCCGTGATAAGAACATCAGCGATCAGAACAAACGACGGGGGAGGTGCTGTACGTCTTACAGCAGCTTCGAACGGGAGGAAGCACGCTCAGATGATCAGTGTCGTTTTGAGTGTGGGAGCAACGGATTCATTGATTGAAAAAGGGCATCTGTTGTCCTCTCAGTATCCAGATCGTTGGTTTGGATATGACAAGCGAGCGCTGGGCAGTTTGAACACCGGAAGGTGAGCTGGCAACAAGGAAGAGATCTAGGCGAGGGTACAGCCGAGAGACGGGAGAATATCTGGCTACCGACACATCGTGTGTTGTCGCCGACACACAATGTGACGGGGGCGCGGAGGTCGCACAGTCCTGCCTGGTATGGCTTTATGGTGGCACGAGGAAGACGGCGAAGAAGCGGACGGGGAAGTGTAAGAAGAGATAGGAGTGCGTCCAAGCCGTCGGACGCGGGTGGGAGGGTAGGCGTATTCATGGGGAGAAGAGGTCTGCCTGTACATTTGCGGACGGGGTTCGGATCTGCTTGCAGGGTGCAGACGAGGCGCTACGGAGGAGCGAGAAGGGGTGCGCAGCGGTGAGATATCCAGAGACGGTGAGAGTGCGAGTGCGCCCGAGACGGCGATTCGAGTCCCGACAAGGACGCGAAGCTCAACGAGTGGCTGCCGAGTATAGCCGAGAGTCCGATTTGGCAGGCGTACAACTTGGGAGGGCGGAGATTGGGCGTCTGCGCGCGGACACACCTTCTCTGCTCTGCCCACCGAGGGCGACAGCGGCCGTAGACGCTGCGATGGCCAGTGGGAGCGGCTGCGCGCGTGTCCGCACCGGGCCTCTTCCTCGGAGGATTCGCTTGCTGTCGGTCGGGGCGCCTTTGGCGCAATCTAAGCTGTCCTCGGGCGGGTGATTGACTGGACTGAAGCACTAGGTGAGTGTGACGAGATGGGGGGATCGTAACATGTGTTGTCGGCGTTTGTTGCAGCAGGCTCGAGGTGTTTCGAATGTAATCCAAAATCGAAGGCGTGTCCGAATCTGGCGGCATGTGCATCCGAGTCCGAGGGGCTGCTTGGGTAGTGCCACACCCCTCGGCGTCCCTTCACAGCGCGTATCGCACTCCGGCCTTCTCCACCAGCACCCTTCTTTTGTGCCCCTACGATGCCTCCATCTATATATACGCTCGCCTCTTCATGCACCTCCTCCGCTGCCCACGCTCTCTCGCCAGCTGTGCCTCCGCTGCTCCCTGCCCGCTGCTCCAGACTACCTGCACTCGTACTACCTGACCTGTACCGCTCCTGCATGTCTCTCTGTGTCCCTCCTCCGCGCATGCCCTCGCCACCCCTCGTGCCGTCTCCCCTCCCCTCCCGCCCCGCTTTCCCGCGTCGCATCTCCTCGCGCTCGCGTCTTCAACTACCCTCAAACCTCAACGAGCCCCCAATCCCGCCGCGCCTCGTCGGCTCGCCCCTCCTCGAAAAGCTCAACCACCCGCCATCTACCATGAGCCCCAAGGTGCAGCAGCAACTCTGGTTCGACGGAGACGAGTTCGGCACGCGCAACGCGCAGTGCGACTCTCCCCTCGCGTCCCCCGCGTCCTCGTCCTTCTCCTCACCCGGGAGCACGCCCCGCAGGCGTTCGCACCGCCGCTCGCCCTCGGTCGCATACACCCGCCGCACGCGCTCCCACTCGCCGCCCCCACCACTACAGTCGCCGCACGCGCCCCCGCCCGTCCCGCCGATCCCCTCCTCGGCCTTCGACACCCCCGGCGCAAAGCGCCCCGTGCTGCGCTCGCCCCCCACAACGCCGCCCTCGCGCGGCGCGCGCTCCGCGCAGATCATCATCCCCGATCTCACTAGCATTCCTAGTGCGAGCCCGCCATCAGCGCTCTCGCGCACGATCAGCCCACGGCGACGGGGCTTAGGCTGTGAGTCGCATTGACCCTGTGCTCCTGCACCGCGCGCTGAGCGCCCCGATCCCCCCGAAGTCGCACATAGGGACGAGCTGGCGTGCGCGCGGCGGCCCACCGAGAAACCGTACGCGCGCGGCAGGACACAGAGGCCCGGGGCCAAGTGACCTCCTGTCGCCGTGGCGCGCCGTCCGGGTCTAATGGCACGGATGCTTACACTTGGCGGCGCTGTATCATAACACCTTCATGTTCATGTCATCGATCCCCTTCCACCCCTGTCGTCGCTCCGGCTCCGGGCGCGCTCGACGCCCCCTCGCCGGCGTGGGGCAAGCGCGCGCGGAGGTCTCATGTCTCTCTCATCCGGTATCATCACCCGTACACTACAACCACAGTTTATTCGCGGTTCCACGGTCTTTCTTTCCCCGGGTTTCCATCGCTGTCATCAACTTCATCCCATACTCGCCATCGCCATCATGTTGTCTCTCCGCCCGCGCTTGCGCACTTGCATCTTCTGGGTTCATACGCATTCCTTCACCGTTCCTTTCTGCGCGCATACTCCCGCTCCTTCGCATTTTCCCTGTATAGAGCTCCTGCATTCCTTTGGGCTTTCGGTGTCTTCCACTCCCGTCGCATACGTAGTGTATACCCTCCCCTGCGCACGCCGCCGCTACCACCTAACTACTAAACTACATATATGCTGTAGTAATCCCGCTACTCGTACGCACGCACCACACTCCTTCTGCTGGTTAATCCTGTCCTAAGCTCCGCGCCCGCTGCTCTCAGTACATGTCTAGTGTACTTCTACCTCCTCCCCGTCCTTGAATTCGAGGTCGACTACCTGTGTAGGCTAGCTGTAAAATCCATGTGTCTTCCAATGGGCAAACAACGTTGTCGCCATACATCCTCCAAGTTCGAGTCCGCACTCGCCCGATCGCCAGCCTCGCAACAGCAGCACTCACTCGTACCACCAGCACAGGCCTGAACTCTCGCTGCGGCAGGGACTTCTCTGCAGCTGGTCAAGATTGCGGTAGGGTTCTCGCAGCACGCTACGACCGCACATCTCGCGTTCTGACGCCGGGGCTGTCCGTATATTTTGATTTGATGACCTGACCTGCATACAGTACATAGGCTACAGTATACATGCATCGATGCATCATCGTGGTCCTAGGAATCCGAAGACGTTCCCCGGCCTGCCGTCTTGATCGTACAGCAGTGCGGGGGCGCCGTCAGTCCCGGTCCCTGGATGGGCGCGCGCGCGAGAGCTCCCCGCGGACTCGATGCGTTGGCCATGACAGACGGCGACTTCGAAGCTGGGTGTCCTGATGCACGATGCCTGATGATACCGGTACCGCCACGTCCCCGGATATCCAGCTAGAGCACTGTGGTACCGCGGTACACACGCATCATGGGCCATGGGCCGCTTCCCTGCAGCTGCCACTGCCAGCTGCACGTAGAAGTTGGATGCGGAACGCATCGCAGAATCGATAGTGCATCATCGCCCCGCCCTGCGCAAGTAGGTTCGCACCCCGGAAGCTAACCTAGCACGAGCGCCCGCCCCCAGGGCGAGGGCTGTCTGTGCGTAGGTTCACGTACGCTTCGTTCAATTTGAATCGCACCTTCTCGAACCCTGGGGTGGCCGCGCGCTGGGTGATGCAGTTCAGTCTGGTATATCTGCATCATGTTCAGTGCGTATACGCGCGCGCACGTCGTCCAAACGCACCTCAATCTTCTGGGGCGAACGCGAGGAGATGTAGTTTTGGTTCGCGCGCACCGCGCGCAGCCGTAGCGTGGGCCCGGGGAACGCTGCCTCTGCTGTTGAGTTACACATCCAGTGCCCCCAAGGGGAGCGCGCGCGACGTGGCGAGCACACAAATACTCGGGTGGGATCTGTACATTTGTCAGTGGAACATCGCACATTCGGGTTCCCATGTCCGCAGCGTCCTCCGTGTGTCCAGGGTCAGTGCTTACTTACCGCTACCGCTGCTGCGTCGCGCAGCCACCAGTGCACAACTCGAACGCGAAGCAAGGCCAACCGAGCGCCCCGGGCGAGTCGGGGCTCGCTTGGGTGCTGGAAACCCGTGCGACGTTCTGCGCTCTGCGCTCTCCGTTCCGGCCGTCGAAGCGAGCGCAGCCATCACACGCGCGCGTCCGCCCGCCCGCACACTGCGACAAGCAGAGCCACCAAATACGGTGCTCGCGTAGCGGAACTCGACATGTCGCCACATATGTTATATGCATGTCTATCAGTGTTTCGCGCATACGCGTATGTTGCATGATTGGACCGCCCGCCCGGAGCCCTCTTCTCCCGCCGCCCCGAACCCGAAGGGCCGTAGCTCCTTCCCGCCTCAGGGTGGCGCACGACCTTCGTCGGGCCCGGCGCGGAGTATACGTGCGTGTGCGTATCATTCTGGCCCTTGCCAGCATTGCAAAGAGGGCTCGGCCCTCTTGAACACACCCACCGGTCCCCGCATGCGCAGCGGCGGCTCGTCATGATCCCCAAGCGGATGTGGTGGGTGGTCAGAGGCCCGGTCGCGACGCCGGCTACTATGGGTAACGGCAGCGGCGCGACTCGGGCGGTGCCAGCGTGCAATGCTAAAACATACCTCCAATATGGCCTGCGCCGACGCAGGCGAACACTAAACCACTAAACGTGAAGCCGCTGCGTTCTGTGTCCCGCGGCCCCTCCGTGAGCTGCCTCGCGCGCCAGACCTCGGCTTGAGGGCGCGATGTTTCGACCGCAGGACGTCGAGGCGCCCTCTGACTCGAACACGTCGCGCCCGCCGGCTGAGAGCCGACACGTCCTGACATGCGCCGTCTGCACGCTGTGGCCATGGGCCCGAACACGACCGACCGGCGCGTTCGGGCGCAGGCCACAGACGGAGCGCCGTGCGTGCATGCTGATAGCTACGGTGGCACCGCTGTCGATATACACCCTCAATAAATTCCAGCCCGATCCCCAGCTTAGTCCAGGGTCACCCGAGGAAGGTGACAGCTTCGTCGACCGGGCATAGGCCTGTGGCCGCCCGTGCGCGCGACGCCCCGACGCCGCACAGACAGGTTCCGAACGCACGACCGATCCGGACGGCGGGTGGGGGATACTAGGGCAGGGCTGTCGCGCCTGTGTCGAGCAGCGGGGTCGGGCGGGCGGTTAGGCCTTTAGGGAGGGGCCGGGCGGGACTTCTCGTGGCTCCATACCGCCCGAGGTGTGTACGGTACCGGGCAGGTGCGCCTACACAGAAGCCGGAAGGAATGCGTCCACCTAGGCCCCTTGGAGGGCTTTGCGGACGGGGAGGTAGGATGGGTCCTCGGAGTTGCACAGGGCCATGCTTGTGATTGTGCTGGGCGTGATAGCGATCCCGAAGTAGCTTGCACGGTTCGGCGCAGGCGAGCGAAGAGCGTGCTTGGCATATACTGTTCGCCTGCCGCAGTGGTATGGACGCAGCATGTAGGTGGCGTGTCGCAGCGCGCGGGTGCCTATTAAAAGCAAGGTTGAGTTAGGGTGCGAGTTCGGAGTGTGTCGAGAAGATCCCGCGTACGACGGAACCGGACGCGGCTGCATATAGGGCGCAGTGTGCGGTCGACCGTGTGTGCTGTCGTATGATGCAGGTTGCGTTTTCTGTTGTGGATGTCCTGGAACATACAAGGTGTCAATATTTCAATGTTCACCGGTGATCGCGGATGAGCAGCATCTCATAACCAATCTAGTGTGCGACCTCTAGGAGTACGTGGTGCAGGAACCGAGTCGAGTCTGCTAGCAGTGCCAGTCACGATCGTATACTTGTACAACGTCATCAAAACGCGAGGAAAGTCCGGGCGAATGCTACAAAACACAGGTGCGGCATAGCTAGTCCACTAAGATGTAGATAGTATGTTGACAATTGGCGAGTGTGCCTCGCGGCAAGGGGTAGGGTGACAACGGCCTGAGGAGTGCGAAGTTCGGTCTACTAGGGCCCTCGTCGGTGAGATAAGTCATGTACACGAACACGTAGAAGGATAGGATAGATACAACAAACAATACGATAGAATATCGGTTCCGGTTCCGCAAAGCATTACGAGAGCGCGAACGTGGTATGAGTACAACTGTGAGGGAGAAACAAATACAGAGGGTTAGACCGATATTGATACAGACGTTGCATGGTCCCAGAGAGAGCATCGTACCGTATATACTAGAGCGGAAAGCGCTGGCGGCTTGAGCGTGCCTGCCACAATATAAAGATGCCACCCCCGTGCTGAATGTCCAATTACAGTCCCATACGCTCCGCCAACGTCCGGTCCGTGCCATTCCCGTGGTCGTTGTTGGTGCTGCTACTGTTGTTATTGTTGCCATTTGTCCGTCGACCTCCCCTGCGGCCGCCTCCACCACCGCCTCCACCGCCTCCCGAGCCTCCGTTGTTGCCGCCACCGCCGCCGCCGTTCCCGTTTCGGCGGGAAGACCTGTCCTGATCTCGGTCACGGTCGCGCTCTCGTTCCCGTTCCCGGTCGCGATTCCGAGCACGGTCACTTGGCCGGTCCTTGTCACGATCACGCTTGTCGCGTTCTCTAACGTGATGAGGTGGACGATCGCGCTCTCGCACAGGGGATCGAAGGCGTGAGGATGCATCGTCATCGACCTCCATCTTAACACCGTCAGCGGGCTTCCTGTCCGCAGAGGTGCGACTATCGCGCGAGACTCCTCGGGGGGTTGCATTCGCTGCGGAAAGATGGGGCTTCTGAGGAATCGGTAAGGGGGAATTTGAGGTGGTGGGAGATATTTGAGGTTCGGAAAGACGGGGTTTTTTGTGAGCACGAGGGCCTGTAGGCGGGAGCTTCCCGGAACCATTCGCGCCTATGGAGAGATGGGGCGGAGGTTGGTGGTTTCGCGGTGCCGGGGAGGGCTGGTGCGGAGGTCGGTGTGGTTGGCGCCCGTGGGCTTGGAGAAGCGCGTCTTGCGACTTCTCCAGTTCGGCGCTATAGGGGACAAGTGAGCGATAGCCGCAGCGACTTGGAAGTCTGCACATACGTGAGACCGGCTATGACTTGGTGAGACTCTGCGACAACCACGGCCTGTCAACACATCGTTGCTTGAAGGTGCACGCGTCTAACGCACCTCTGAGCGCCCCCTCCAGCTTTTGGACGACTCGTCTGAGGGCCCGCACGTCCTCTTTCAACCTGCCGGTCTCTCCTGTCCTCAGAATTTCATAGAGCTCGTCGTTCTCTTCCTGGAGAATCTTGGTCCTCTGCACGAGTGCGGTCGTGACTGTGCTCGAGCCGGATGTGGCGGAGGAGGTATGCTGGTTTAGATGGGGCAAGAGCAGCGACATCAACGCTGGTGGGATGGTTGTCGGCTCTGTGGTCGACGGTGGGGGCTGATTTGCGAGGAACTGGCGAAGATGAGTGACCTCATCCTGGCACGCGTCGAGAGTTCAGCGGGACGCAATATCGGGTGCGGTGTGTTCGTACGCACCGTGAGTTCTGCGACCTGCGCGTCGCGCTGGCGCAGTAAGGTCTCCAGCTCCAGCTCACGCGAGGTTGGGAGGTCCATGGTGGGGAGAAGGGAGGACGGCGCGTCCTTGGCTGGAGGAACGTCGGAGTGTGAGAGAGCGCGAGAGAGCGAGTCGACTCTGCCTCGAACTGCCCGGTGAGTGTGGCCACGTGGCTCCCGCGTGAGCGCGTCTTGTGTGGCATCTCTCTTCCTCCCGTCAGACACCGACATGCGTTACGCGTATGAAACCATCTACTCGTTCACCTCGCTCGCAATTCAGACAGTCAGACTGCTCCGGCTACATGCAGCGCGAACAAGTATTTTGCATCGTGTGGTATGGTAGACCGTAGCCAAGCAACCACGGCCGCCATAGCGAGTTCGCAGCTCTCACAGCCTACCTATGACCTCATATTCCGCTGTCGCGAGACATCCTGAATGGCCGGGGATGTGTTGCCAGGGTGCTTGTGTATTCGCACATAGCGCGCTCCGCGAGTATCCTCCGAGATGTATGTCGCTCAGACGAAACTTACATGTCTTCTTTCGAATCCCTTATTAACTACGATCTGTCAGATACCGGGACATGCAAGCCGTACCCTTCTTTATTTTAGCCCGCATAGCGCTCGTCAACAGCGTAGTCTGCCGTTTAAATTCAAGGGGTACAAGGCCTTTGTCCCAGCGCACTTCAAGATCGCATGTGCATGTCGTAGCCAACACTACTCCCATACATAGGTTGAGTTGGCAATCTAGCTGCACACGACACTGCTTTGACCTGCTCCTCATAAGCCCGTTCTCACGCCTCTGGCCAGTCCGACGGCAGTGAAGGCGATTGACAGCTGCAAACCATCAAATTTACCGTAGTTCGTTCGCATCAGTGATGAAGCGGTGCTATATAGCTGTGGCTCCGAAGCACAACCACCGTACATTACTACCGCATCCTCCACTCAGTCGGGTGTGCTTACACGCATCTGGGCCTCGCAATGCGCTCAGCTACCATATTCGCAACCTGGTGCTCCTGCTTGGCTCTGGCGCTGGCGGCTACCACTGGGACGGTGACGCCCTTCATTCCCCCTGCGGTCCCACTCGCGGTCCGGTCCCCTTACCTGTCAGCATGGCTTAATCAGGGGAAGGGCGCAGCTTTGAACGATGTTTGGCCTTCTTTTTGGAGCGGCACTGTGAGTGGTATGCACGGCGTACGTGTCTGGCATGTATTGATTTGGTGCTATAGATTCTGGGCTGGGCAGGGTTCGCTAAAGTAGACGGGGTAGCCTATGGTTGGCTCGGTACGCCCGGACTACCAGCAGGGGTGAACTCTACGAAGGCCACGCAGAAGAGTCTTCAGGTCAGTGTGTGCGCAGGCTCGCTTCCTATCCTTATTGACGTCACCATGACACAGATTACTTCCACCCAAAGCATCTTCGTGATGACGGCTGGCCCAGTCGATCTCACTATCACGTTCCTCAGCCCCGTCGAAGTCAGTCTTACTCCCTCGGCTGACAAGTTCTTTGTCTGATTTTATTCTCCCCACAGCCCGCCGACTTTGTGAACCAGTCACTCCCATTATCTTACCTCGCTGTATCAGCAGCCTCGAACGACGGCCAAGACCATCATGTTCAAATATACTCTGATATCAGTGCAGAATGGATAAGCGGGGACAATAGCCTAGAAGCTCAATGGAGCACAACTACGGGAGAGGTCATCACGCACCAAGTGCAGTTGGCCGTGCAGCACGCGTACACGGAAGTCAGCGATCGTATGCAGGGTGAGTGCCTTTGAGGTTTATGGAGCTGCGCTACACGCTAAACGTGCACCTAGATGGCTTTGCTTACTATTCTACTCTGAACGTACGTACCTCTTTGTGAAGCATCGTAAGCCACGTCAATTGATGGATCGTCCAGCCTGACGGGAAAGCGTCCTGGCAATCGGGCCAAGATATCGCCGTGCGATCGCAATTCGTCAATAACGGGGTACTCGCAAACACGCAGGACCCCCACTTTCGTGCTGTCTCGGACGATTGGCCGGTGTTCGCCCTTGCTCATGACCTGGGTGCCGTCAACGCGGCTTCTGCGCCAGTGGTGTTCTCAGTCGGACATCAGCGCGATCCGGCCGTCCAGTATATCGTAGCCAACAATCAGCTTCAAGCGCGGCGTCTTGCATTTTGGTCGCGGTACCCGACTCCCACCGCTGCAGTAAGCATATCACACCTCGATATGTCGTGAGGCATCAGTGCTGACCGATATAGATCCTGGCATTCTTAAACGACTACAACGACGCTCTAGTGCGGGCTACCGCTTTCGATGCACGAGTTGCCCAGGATGCATCGAAAGTCTCTGAGGACTACGCATCTATTGTCGCGCTATCAATCAGGCAGACATTTGGAGCTCTCGAGATTACGCTTCCGGGAGACCTCAACACGTCTGACGTCCTGGTTTTCCACAAAGGTTCGACCATCGTGTTATGGAGATGTCGTCACGCTGACGAACTTGACACGCAGAGATAAGCAGCGATGATGTAGGCGCATATACCCTGAAAAGAAATCACTACGTTGCTTACAACCATGTAGAACGTCAACACTGCGGATGCCATTTTCCCAGCATGGCCGCTGTTCTGTTACATCAACCCCACTCTCGGAAAGCAACTGCTGCTACCTCTTCTCGAGTATCAGGCTACGGGTCAATATCCCAATGACTGGGCGCTTCACGATGTCGGTAAGTCAAAGTCTCCGTCGCACGGCCATTCGTTTTGCTTATCCTCTACAAGGCACACAATATCCCAATGCAACCGGACATAACGACGGTACATTTCTACCTCCAAATTTGACCTACCCCACACTGAAGGGCACGCACAGGCAACGATACACCCATGCCCGTTGAAGGTACGTCCAGCCGGCCGAGCATCATGTTTGAACCTGTCTTACCAGGCCGGGGATACCCCAGAGTCCGGCAACATGCTCATCATGGTGTTGAGCTACACCCAGAGGACGAACGACACCTCGCTGGTGGACAACTACGTAGGGACCGTTTGCATCGCCGCCGTCTTGCTCCTTGCTCATCAGCGTGACTGCGGACAGTATGACCTCCTTGACAAATGGGCCCAGTACCTCGTGAGGAACGCCCTTGTGCCGGGCAACCAGTTCGATACAGAAAACTGGGAGGGGGCACTCGCCAACCAGACGAACCTGGCCATCAAGGGCATTATCGGCATCCAGGCCATGTCTGAGATCGCGGCTATCAAGGGCAACACGGATAAGAGCTCGACCTACAGCGTGCGTAATTCAGCCTCCCTTTTGTTAGTGAAGTCGAGATAACACCCCGTTCGAGAACAGTCGATAGTGTCGCAGTACGTTCAGCAATGGGAGAAGTTCGCCACGTCCACCGATGGCACGCACCTTACCCTCAATGTACGTAGCCAACTGTTGTGAGGGAATACTTCTCAACCTCAGCTGTCTTACAGTACGGCAACGACACGAGGTGCATGTCATGCGAGTTAGCATGCGAGTTGGAGCTTACTCCTGATGTAGCTGGGCCCTTGCGTACAACCTCTATGCGGACAAGTTGATCGGCACGAACGTATTCCCGCAGTCTGTGTACGACATGCGTGAGCTCTATGGCTTTCTGGTAGTCTTACCAGCATATACTGACATACCTCCGAAGAAACCAAGTGGTACAACAGTCACGCAAGTGGGTGCATTGCGTTTATGCATAGTGCTCCAACTAACACCAACCCGCTCAGACACTTACGGAGTACCATTGGATAGCAGGTAAGCCGATACACCAAATGCAGTATCAACGTCTAATAAACGGATGTTGCTCAGGCACACATTGACAAGCACCGGTGAGATATTGGCAGTATCCTTCGAAACGCGCCGTTCCCGTCGCTTACTTGTTGTGGACAGCTTGGCAGATGTTCGCCGCAGCTGTAGTTACTGACAGCGCTGTCCGCGACCTGTTGGTCAGCTCTGTCCGCCAATATGCCGCGTCCGGGAACACGTCCCAACCGCTCGGCGACTGGTACGACACGATAGCTGGCACGCTGTCGAAGAACAATCGCGCAGAAGGAGCTGTTGGTGGTCACCTCGCACTGGTATGAACGGCCTTGCAACGTCTGTAGGATCTTTCTGACGAGCCAATTCCACAGCTCGCGTTGCAATCAAACTCCTCGATCGCGCCCAGCCTCCCGTCCGCGCCTGAGGGCAACGGTGCACCACCATCACCAGGGGGCTCAGCTACGACTGCGACTACCTCCGCCTCCGTCTCGCCGACGGGAGACCGACCAAACTCAGCGGTGCCTCAGGCGATGCATGGGCTTAGCCTAGGCGTGCTCTTGTTCCTCATCTCGAGAGCGTCGAACGCTGCGATCTAGGGGCTTTTGGAGGGCGGTAGTTTAACATGAACAGGATGTTTCGGTTGATCATCGGACTAATGGCAATACTATAGCATCCTTCAGCTAAGTCCGAAGAGAAAAATCATCTCCTTCTGCGACCTCACCACGAGGTTAGGACTTCTCTTCCCTCAGGGACCGGAGCCGGGTGTGTACGTACACGCCATCTACTGCCGACACTACTCAGTGGATATCGATGATAGCGGGCTGGTTTCCGGTTGTGTTTCCCGGTTGGCCTGTGTGAGCGCGGCCATCCTGTTCGATCTATGGCTAACGGGCTCACTCGGCAGGTTACAGTCAAACTTAAAGTGCACCGCCGATAGCCGCTGGTTTATCCTGTGTCCTACCAACCTACCACCATCTGACTGACGCACCGCCACTACCATACTGGAAGCAGATCACTGCACATTGTGACATCATGCACTAGGCCCTTCGAATAGGCTGTTCACGCATGCGTGCTGCATGCTCGTTCGCTTGAATTGACAACCACATGACGCTTTGACAAACAAACATACTAGCAATCAGAAAGTACGCTGCGTCATGTTCACGGTCACTACTCAAAACCCCAGGTCGCCAGGCGAGTGTCCACTCTACGACACTTGTGGAGTGAAGCTCAGCGGTGATACATTGAACAGATCAGGCTTCGACCCCTCCCACGCATAACAGCGGTATTTCCAGAGGCCCGCCGCCGCGCCCAGCTCCTGCATCACCTCATCGTCAGGTGCCCGAAGCCCCGCCATCTGAACTCTGAAGCCACATGCTACCGGGCACCCATTGCGAGACCTCGTTCGCGCAATCCTGCAAGATCGAAGACGATATGACGCACGGGTCGCCCACGGCCTCGCTTCCTCGCCGTGCTCCTCGTCACATTGCGCGGGCAGCTGACTGGCGCTCAGCGTGGTGCGCCCGCGACGCTGCGGCGGCTGCGCGTCCGCCGATGCGCGTCCAGTGCACGAGGAGCGTCCGCTGCCGAACCCCTCGGTTACCGTGATCGTAGCCGGAGGAGGGCCCGTCACACCTTATATACATTTGAGATGCGCACCGCCGCCGCCGTTCCTTCAACCGACCGACGATGTTTGTGCCAGCCCTCCTCGCAGCTTGGGCGTCCCTGCTGCTCGCCCCCGTGCTGGGGGCCGTGACGTGGACCGCGACCCCGTTTAACCCCGCTTCTGTGCCGTTGGCGGTCCGTTCGCCGTACTTGTCTGCGTGGCTCCCACAGGGCGCCGGAACTGCTTTGAATGACGCATGGCCCACCTTTTGGACTGGAAGTGTGAGTACTCAAGCCAGTTTTGACGATATACGTTGCTCATATGCTAGTACTTGCAGATCCTCGGATGGGCAGGGTTCGCGAAGGTCGATGGAGTTGCCTTCAACTGGCTCGGGGTTCCTGGTGTCCCCGGCACCACATTTAACAAAGCCACACAGAAAAGTCTACAGGTAGGCGACGGTTTCCTATTCCAAGTCCATCCTTGGAAACTCAGCATGCGCCGTTCAGTTTACCTCGACTCAAAGCATCTTCGAGATGACCGCCGGACCCGTCGACCTCACCGTCACATTCCTGAGCCCAGTAGAGGTAAGTAGACTGTGTGTTACGCCGTTTGCCTACTGCGCCGCATTCTGCTAATGATCCCTCAGCCGAGCGACCCCGTAAACCAGTCGCTCCCTCTGTCATACTACTCCGTCTCTGCAGCTTCGAACGACGGGAAGGCACACAGTGTCCAAATCTACACGGACATCAGTGCAGAATGGGTAACCGGCGACAACAGCCTTACTGCGAACTGGACGACTACGACCGGCAGTGTCCTTACCCACCAAGTACAGCTCGCAGCGCAAACTCAGTTCGGCGAAATCGGCGACCATATCCAGCGTGAGCATCCCATCCATTACCCCCGTATGAACGCCGCGACTCATCTTGTGCCATAGAGGGCTCCGCGTATCACTCGACTCTCAACGTACGCACCCCCACCATCTCAACTCCCGATCAGCCCACTTACACCTCCACGCACAGACCGCCGGCGCGACCTGGCAGAACGGCCAAGACACCGTCGTGCGCGCGCAGTTCATCAACAACGGCAAGCTCACAAACGCAGGCGACACCGCCTTCCGCGCCGTCTCCGACCGCTGGCCCGTCTTCGCCTTCGCGCACGACCTCGGCAGCGTCACGGGGGCGACCGCGCCCGTCGTGTTCGCCGTCGGGCACGCGCGCGACCCCGCGGTGCAGTATATCGTCGCGGGCGGCGCGCTGCAGAGCAGGGGTCTGTTCTTCTGGACGCGCTTCTCGACCGTGGCGAGTGCTGTGAGTTGCCGTGGGTGTGATGGGGTGCGCAGGCTAATGGCGTGATAGATCTCGACGTTCTTGGGGGATTACAGTAATGCGCTGGTTCGCGCGAAGGCGTTTGATGCGAAGGTGAACGCGGACGCGACGAAGATCTCTGCGGACTATGCGTCCATCGTTGCGCTCTCGATCCGCCAGGGCTTTGGCGCGATCGAGACCACGGTCTCTCGGACGGGTGGCGGGTTCAACACCTCGGACGTACTGGTGTTCATGAAAGGTTCGCATAGTCTTCGCCTTTACTTTTCTCCAGAACTGACAGATGGTTTTGCAGAGATATCTAGTGACGGCGTAAGTGCCCACGTTTGAGTCCCGCTGCATCAACCGCAGGAGACTGACAGCTGTGCAGAACGTGAACACGGTCGATGTGATCTTCCCTGCGTGGCCGCTCTTCCTCTACACAAACCCGACGCTCGGGAAGCAACTCCTGCTTCCGCTGTTCGAGTACCAGGCGACCGGCCAGTACCCGAACAAGTGGAGTGTGCACGATATGGGTGAGTTCTAGGGGGGGCTTAAAGACGGGACCATGTACTGACTGCTATGATGCAGGTGCGAGCTACCCCAAGGCCCTCGGGCACAACGATGGTAATTATGAGTAAGCTAAACGCATGGACACAGTGTTCACACAATGTTCCGCAGGCAAGGACGAGGCGATGCCAGTCGAAGGTCCGTGTCCTAAGTAGCGTTCACTCTGGCCTTGTTGCTAATCCGTGTACTCTGCAGAGAGCGGAAACATGCTCATCATGACGCTCAGCTACACCCAGAAATCAAACGACCTCTCCCTCATCAAGACCTACGTCAGTCACCCCTTCTCGCGCCTCGACTTCTCGCTCACTCGCGCCGTACACAGTTCAACCTGCTCGACCAGTGGACGCAGTTCCTGATCACGGACTCGCTCATCCCCGCGAACCAGATCAGCACGGACGACTTCGCGGGCAGCCTCGCAAACCAGACGAACCTCGCCATCAAGGGCATCGTCGGCATCAAGGCCATGGCGCAGATCGCGTCCCTTCTCGGGGACACCGCCCGGAGTGCGAACTACAGCGTGAGTCCTCTGAAGCACCGTGAGGGGCAGAAGAACCTGGAAAGCTGACGGCGAGGGGAAGTCGATTGCGGCGTCGTATGTGCAGCAGTGGCAGAAGTTTGCGACATCGTCCGATGGGACCCACTTGACCCTCTCGGTACGTCATGCCATGTTCGCGCTCACTCAGCACTAGGCTAACGGCAAGAATCAGTACGGCGACAGCGCGAGGTAAGTTATCCGCGGTAATGGTACGTGTACGTGACGGATATCCTGACTGCGGCGTAGCTGGGGTCTGTCGTACAACATGTTTGCGGATAAGTTGTTGCAGACCAACGTCTTCCCAGCCTCCGTGTTTGATATGCGTGAGTGGTGGGGCCCGGGCGTGCATTGGTACTGAGGCACTGCTGACTTTGTGCTTGTGCCATAGAAACCACATGGTACAGTACCCATGCCAGTACGTGCCCTCGTTCGCTTTGTAGGACTTGTCGCTGACCTTTCGCAGACGCATTTGGTGTACCGCTTGATACTCGGTAAGTCGCGCGCGTACGAACCACATGTCCTGTGATACTGACGACCATCACAGCCACACATACACAAAGTCGGGTACGCATCTCGGAGAAGCACAGCAACATATACAGCACCCGCTCATTTCATTTTGCGTCCACAGACTGGTCGATCTGGACCGCCGGTCTGGTGACGACGACCGCCGTTCGTGACCTGCTCATCAGCTCAGTGCGCAAATACGCGGCGGACGGGAAGAGCTCGCAGCCGCTCGGGGACTGGTACGAGACGACGGACGGCTCGGTGGAGGGGTTCCGTGCGCGACCTGTCGTTGGCGGACACCTCGCTCTGGCAAGTCTCCCTGATTCTATGCGCCATTAAATAGTGTTATGCTAACAATTGCCCGTAGTTGACATTGCCTTAGTGGGGATGCAGTTGAAGCTGAAGATGCGGAAACTATATGCTGAGCTAAAGCATCTTCACGTAAACTGTAGCAAGTGTACATACCCACCCAATTGCAACCTCTGTACAATAACCTCTTCATTGACGGACTACGCAGTGCAAGGCTCCAGGTCACTCACAGAGGAGGCTGGGGTCCTGGGGAAACACGGTCACGTGACTGCCGATGGCGGGGCGGGATCGCGCCAGTGAGGGAAGGAAGCGGACGCGTTTGGGCTGTAGGCCGCCGTCGTTGACAGTCCCGCCGCCGTATATATCTCTTGCGATGTATCGTCTGTCCCCCCGTCTCCTCCGTTTACCGTCAGCCTCCATTTCCACCTCCAGACACAGACTTGACATGCCGAAGAGGCTGCGCAGCACATCCCCCACAATGGATTCTCCTGCGTTGAAGAAATCAAAGGATGATGCGAAGTACCTGCCCAACAAGATCGCCACCAAGGAGAACGCGGCCAGAGTCGACGCGTCGCCACCGGTGTTACAGCTCCTCGAGGCGGTCCACACCGCGATCAAGCCCGCTAAAGGAGATTGCATCGTGTACTGGATGAGGATGGAGGACATGAGAAGTACGCATGTTAAAAATGAGGAGGATATGTAGCACTGATCCACGACGTGCAGTAAGGGACAACCGCGCTCTCGCCCATGCGTCTGCGCAGGCTCAGAAAGACGGGGTTCCGCTCCTCGTGCTGTTCGTCCTCAGCCCTCAGGACTATGCCGCGCACGACCGAGGTGCGCGCAGGGTTGACTTCACGTTGCGTATTCTAGAAAATATCAAGGTACGAACACACTACTGTCTCTTCCATTGGACCACTATTGACATTGGCCTGGAAGACCGAGCTGGCAAAGCTAGACATTCCGTTGTACACGACCTCTCGCTCCCCGCGCACAAAGATCCCCAGCTTCATACACGATCTCTTGTTGCAATGGAACGCGTCGCACATATTTGGCAACATCGAGTACGAGGTCGACGAGCTCCGCAGGGACCTTTCCCTCTGCCAGATCGCGAAGAAGCACGGCAAGGTCGCGTGCCTGTTCGGACACGACAAGTGCATCCTGCCACCGGGGGATGTCAGGACGAAAGACGGGCGCGGTTACACTGTGCGTGTTATGTGAGCATGTAACAACAACATTCTGCTGACAACATGTGAAGGTGTACTCACCTTTCCTCCGGTCCTGGGCACCTCTGCTCGAGAAAGCGAACGCCCATCATTTGGACGAACTCCCGCTTCCAACAGCAAACAACCCGTCGGTGCGCCAACATCCCGTATTCGCGAACTTATTCAAGACCGAGGTGCCCCGGGAAGTCAAAGGATTCTCCCTCGGCCCTGAGGAACGCGAGCGGATCTCGACATTCTGGCATGCAGAGGAAGATGCAGCACACGAGGTGAGCCTTTCCGTGCGTGCTCTCTTGAACATACTGACCGAATGCGCACGAAGATGCTCCGCCGCTTCCTGAGCACCGCTGCCCGGACGACCCAGTTCGGCGCAGTCGACCCCCTGACTGCCGGCGCACAGGACGTCGACCCGACGAAGAAGAGCCGCCTCGCGAAGTACGGCGACGCGCGCGACCGCATGGACGCAGACACGACGAGCCGGCTCAGCCCATACCTCTCCGCCGGGGTCATCTCCGCCCGCGCGTGCGTCCGCGAAGCCCTAAAAGCCTCTGGGAAGAAGAAGCTCGACGTCTGCCGGGACACGGGCGTCGGGCGGTGGATCCAGGAGCTTGCGTGGCGCGACTTCTACACGCACATCGTCGCGCTCTTCCCGCGCGTGTCGATGGGGCGGCCGTTCCAGGAGAAGTACGCGGGCGTGCGGTGGGAGACGAACGCGGCGCACCTGCAGGCGTGGAAGGACGGGCGCACGGGCGTGCCCGTCGTCGACGCGGCAATGCGCCAGGCGAACACGATGGGCTGGATGCACAATCGCGCGCGCATGATCGCGGCGATGTACCTGGTCAAGGACCTCATGATCGACTGGCGGCTTGGCGAGCAGTACTTCATGGAGGTGCTCATCGACGGCGACCTCGCGTCGAACAACGGCGGCTGGCAGTGGAGCGCGAGCACGGGCGTCGACCCTGCGCCGTACTTCCGCATCTTCAACCCGTACACGCAGAGTCTGAAGGTGTGTGGACCGTTTCGTTCTCTCTGGTCCACGGCTGAGCTTCGATCCCGAGCAGACTGACCCTGGAGGCGAGTACATCAGGCATTTCGTGCCTGAGCTGGCGAAGGTTAGGGGTGCAGGTGCGTTAGCAGGCTTCACCTTGATGTATCAGATACTCAAACCCCGTGCACAGAGGTACATAACCCACCGCCGGCTCTAGCAGACAAGTTGGGCTATCCGCGACCACTGGTGGACCACAAGGAGGCCAGAAATCGCGCGATCCGTCGTTATAAGAATATTGGAGAGGACTAGGCGTACCATTTTGCAGCTCCACGGTGTGTATGGCCGGCCCACTTGTAGTCGTGGCGAGAGCTAGTAAAACATCTTGATTTCCATGGGTGCAGCAAGCCGAATGAGAGCACATGCAAAATTGCGTAACAGGAGAACGGGAAAAGAGAGGGCCCGGGGTATCACTCGTCCAAGTCGAAGTCAGAGTCGTCATCCTGCGGCCGCCCTCGGACGTTTCGCCGCATTGTCGACTGTACGCCGTACGTCACGCTGGGCCCCGCGTTAATGTGCTCCTGCTTCCTCACTACGCCTGTACGAATGGAGTCAGCACGGAAGATAATGAAATGGTGTTCATGGACGTGCCGCTATTCAGAAGCTTCCACTCCAACGTAGCTGTGTCGAATTCGTCTGTGTTGCCAAGCTCCTCGAAGCCGACGAACCTGTCTTTTGACACGCCGTTCACAAAAGTGATCACGCATGGCAGGACCTGGACGCAGAGCCGCTCGACCAGCCATGGCACGTTCTCCACGAATACGCGGATGAAGAGGGTTTCGAAGTATTTCGGCGCGATTCGCTGAAGGAAGGCTGCTTAGGCCGCATCCAAGATCGAGAAGCAGCAAAGACGTACGGCAAGGTGCTTGTCCATGATCTCACATCGCTTGAACTTTCGGTGGAAGAAATGGATCACACAGCGTGGCTCTTTCCTGTACGCCGACCGTGAATGAGGGAACGCGCGAAGGTGCGATGCGCGTCGTACTCACGCGCTGAGCCGGATCACTTCCTTTTCGTCCATAACTTCTCGATATTGCCCATGCCCATCGCTCTTCCTCTGCTGAAGGAGCTCCATTCTGCATAGCACACATGCAGTGTCAGCGCGCGGCACAAAACTCAGGAAACAGGGAGGGCACCTCACTCTCGCTTGATCCTGTCCATGCCTTGCTCACGGAATGCCGCGCTCGAGTCGTTCTCGATCTCAGCCTCCAGCTCGGCGAAGATGTCATCGTCGTCTTCTTGCGCTTTGCTTGAGTCGGCATGTGTGTGCGAAGACGAGGAGGTAGTAGGCTCGTTGAGGCGCGCCACGAAGGACGCGATTTTAGCGTCTTGCGATGTCATTCTGGGCGGTCTACGTATATGTGAGATGGAGACGCGTGCTGTAGTAGCCAAGCGAGAGAGCGGAATACTGGCAAGAGGTGGACGAGAGGTGGGCAGGAAGACACGCTCGTCGCGTCTAGATGCGATCGACATGCTTTTCCAAATGAGGCAGGTCGTTCCCACATTCATAGAATGATGAAATCGACGTTCTTAGCCACCGCCCGCGCTACCAAACCTCTCCAGAACCTCTCGCGTGCATACCATGAGATTGATCGGCAAGCGCATAGAGAAGGACCGCTCGGTTTGTGTGTATTTCTTAAGAGTGGAATGTCGAACTTACGCCTGCGTAGGGTCATGTCACCGTCCGTCCAGAGGACGATGAGGACATGTGGCATCTATACAATCTCATTCAACAGGTCCGCGTACCGTTCCCCTGACACACGTATGGAACGTGCATCTGAACGCGCTGTGGTCTTTGGAACGTTTAACAGGGCGACCGGATACGCGCAGCAGGAATCCGACGCGTGCAAAACGTGTCTGCGACCGGGTCCGTTGACTCCAAGCGAATCCGCCTCCACCTCACCCTCGCCGTAAACCGCGTCAACTGGTCTCCATCTGCGGCTCCCGGTGCTGAGTCTGGGACTACCGCTGGCGCGCCGAATACTGCTGCAACCGCTACCGCTACCGTGGAAGTGTCGGGGCGCGTAGCGGAGGAGAACCCCCATGTGAAGCTCGGCGCCTTCCACACGCTAGAGATCGAGGTGAACAAGGATGTGCGGATAGAGAAGGATGCGGGCGGTTGGGATAGCGTTGCCCTTGGCCGAGTAGAAGAAAGCTGTGTCCCGGGACGGGGTGCGGAGGTTGCTGCCATCGTATGCGGGGAAGGTATGAAACGGTAATCGTTCCGAGCACAGCCAGAGCTGAGTGGGTTGTTTGCAGGTTCCGCAACGTTCTGCCTGCTGTCTGAGCACATGACGGTTGTGCTACAACGACTAGATGTGCCAATACCACGCAAGATCTCTACAACATCTTCCGCACACGAGAAGGTACATCACATATCACATCAGCTCTCGTATAAGCTGACGTTTTAATGCAGGGCTTGACGAGGTTCTACTCAAGCTTATATACCTCATTTTTGCGCCACGTACCCTACTCAGCACCGTCCCTTCGCGCCATTGTGATTGCCTCTCCGGGATGGGTACGAGACGCGGTCTTCGACTATATCATGGCCGAAGCTAGCAGGACGTCAAATAAGCCTCTGCTAGCGGCGCGCAACAAGTTCATCAAGGTGCACGTCAACAGCCCGCACGTGCACAGTTTGGTCGAAGCGTTGAAGAGCCCAGAGGTCAGTATGGAAGCGGCTTTGGGAAGCAACGTAGTCGCTGATTGAACCTCAGATCGCTACACAAATGAAGGAGACGAAATTTGCGCGAGAAGGGATGATGCTCGACAAGTAAGTGCGTCCTTACAGCGCTCTCACACGAAAATTCACGTCTTGCAGGTTCTTCAAGATGCTCGCGTCAGACGAGATGCGGGCATGGTACGGACCTGATCATGTCGCTCTCGCAGCTGATCGAGGAGCTATCGGGACACTCTTAATCTCGGACGAGCTGTTCAGGTGTGTCGCGCCATTATCCACACCCATATCGATTACTCATGCATCGACCTCGTCAGAGCAAGCGAGGCAGCACAACGAAAGAAATTCGTCGAGATCGTCGAAGACGTCAAGCAGAAGGGAGGCGAAGTGTTGATCTTTTCTAGCATGCACGAATCTGGGCAACGTATGTGTTCCTCCTCCATAAGCTAACGATGAAGCTCAACAATTGGCATTCACAGAATTGAACCAGCTGACTGGCATCGCGGCCATCCTGACATTCCCGCTGGATGTCGAGGTAGTGGAAGCCGAAGAGCGAGAAGCCAAGGAAGAGGAGCGTAGGAAAGTCGAAGAGAACGGGATGGCCGAGTAAAAGCTGTATGATTATCACAAGGAACCGCGTGCTAGCTGGACTGTATCTGTAGGATCATTTTACAACATGACATTGTAGCCCTTTGACTTCTGTCGTCTACGCCCGCATGTAAACTAGCTTCAAGTCAGCTGGTGGCTGCGATCCTTTCCTGGTAGGCCTTCCACCCCTCTTCCCTGTACCTCTCTGCTTGTGCACGCACAGCGTCCGGGTTGGCACCATTGTCCTTGCCATAGATGCCTCGGCCGACGATGATCACGTCGCACCCGGACTCCAAAACTACCTGCCTTGGGGTGCGGTACTGTTGACCCATCCCGTCGCCCTTCGTGTCCAGTCCGACCCCCGGAGTGAGGATGAGGAAGTCCTCGTCGCCCGCAGACTCTCCCTCTCGAAGGCCCACTCCGTCCATGCGGCGTTGCGCGATGAAGCCGATCACGAAGTCGGGACTTGCGCGGGCCATCCTTACGGCCTCCTCCGTATACGCGCCAGTCGCTAGGCTACCCTTCGTGCTCATCTCTGCGAGGAGGAGCAGGCCACGTCCGAGGGGCAGGCCGACGGACGCGAGGCCGGTAATTATGGACGGGCCGGGGACGGGGTGCGCGTTCGTGAGGTGCGACCAATGCGCGATCTTGTGCACGCCGCTTGAGTACTGCAGCGCCACGGTGTTTCCTGAAGGGACCGTATGTGGGCTATGTGCACACGCCAGCATGAAGAAGGCGGTACCGACCGATGTCCGCGAACTTCCTGTCCTCAAAGATCTGAAAGTCGTGCTTGGTGCTCAGCTCTTGCAGCCGTTCGATCACGGAGTAGTCAAAGTCTTCGATGACATCTACATGCGTCTAAGCCGAGTGTTAGAAGGCGTGCTCAGTTTCTGAGGAGTAGGAGCGCACCTTGACCAGGCAGATGTAGGGCCCGACGACGTCGATGATCCTGAGGAAGTCCGCTTGTTTTGTTACATCCACGCTCACACAGAGGTTGCTGCGCTTGCGTTCGATGGTCTCCAGCAGTGCTCTGGCGGCCTGGTTGGCATGTTTCTCGGCCCTACTGGCGTACGTCTGCGTGAACGATGTTGCCATTTTGTCGACGGCAGAGGTATGGTGGTGGTATCTAGTACTGAGTGAAGGCACTTACTAGATTTGCGGAGTACGATCAACGCGAGGAGATTAGATGAAGATCTCAGATCTGCACCTGCTGCAGGGAGATCTGGGGCAAACGCGATCTAATCTCCAATCCCAATTGCTCTCAACTTTGCGAGTCTCTTCCCATGTCTGCTTCACCAAAAACCCGTCCTCGCGAGCTGGACGATGCGCTCACCGAGGAGCCTAATGCCAAGCGGACGCGTCTTGACGCGCAGGATGCCGACGGCGATGTGACCATGCAAACCGAGCCGGAGGTCGCCGTCGTGAGCGTCGCGGACCTCGAAGAGGAGGACTACGCGCAAGGCTCATCCTCCGCGAACTCGGAGCCGGAGAGCCTGCTCCCCCCAAGCCATGCGTTGCTCAACGCTCCCCCGCCGGTATTTGGCCCCGACGGCGCGATGCAGCGCATCATGGAGACCGACGTCGGCATCTCCGAGTATATTGGGCACGACGTCCCGGCGATCGAGGGAATCATCAAGCAGAGGTGCGTCGTGCGCCCTTCGAGCGCGCGCCTGGAGTCCGACGCCCGGCAGATTTACAGACTTTCTCGTGTTTGAGGTAGACTTGGACGGGCAGGTGATACACCTGAAATCACTCGGCATGCCCGAGTCCTCGAAGAAGGCCGCGGACGCCAAGGCTGCAGCTGCGGCTGGAGACACCGCTGCCGGCTCATCTGCAGAGCAAGCCGCAGGAGATGACAAGATGGCAGAAGACGCGGCGGTTAAGCCTGAAGCGCATGTCGAGATCCCCGCTGCAGAGACAGCAACTGAAGTACCTACCCCGACGGTGGAGACAGAACCAGCCGCGACAGAGGAGGCTCCCAAAGACGATGAGCCGTGGCCGGAGCGGTTCACGGAGTCATTAAAACCGTTCCTTGCGGAGGACGTGATCGCTCGTGTGAAAACGCTGTACCTGGAAGGCCCTGAGCCGCCTTTCGTGAGCGACAGTGGCTGGGGTGGGCGACAGGGCAAGGCCGGGGGCGGCGGAGAGCCTTCTGACCCCGCAGCATCTGCCGAGCCTGCTGCTGCACCCGAGCCTGAAGGGAGAGGCAAGCGTGGACGAGACCGCGGGAGGGGTGGCCGCGGCGGGCGTGGGGGACGAGGAGGCGCGAGAGGCGGCAGACCCGGTGCACGAGAGGACACTCGCAAAGTGTTGTCTAATGTTCGTGATCACGCGGCCTTCCTCCTCGCAATACAATATGTTCTAACATTTGGGCAACTCGTAGCCGATCGCTTCAAAAGAGACCCGCACTGGTCTTCACCAAGCCATCCGCGACTTGTTCAAGGGTAAATTGGACACGGAGACGGATACAAGTGCACCTGCTTCAGATGAAGGCTCGCGCATCGTGATCAAATGGTCGAAACGTGGAGGTGGAGGCGGGCGTGGTGGTCGCGGCGGTGGACGAGGCGCACGGGCTGATGCCGGTGAGTCTTTTGTTACCTCGCGCACTCCTTCGGGCGACTGATACTTGTACGCCAGGTCGTTCAGGTGGAGGCGGGGAGAGGGGCGGTTACCCGCCATACATCCACTTCACATTGCAGAAGACCAACCGCGACACCCAGGACGCGCTCGCAGCCCTGTCGCGGACTCTGCACTGCAATGTCAAAGACCTGTCTGTCGCAGGGACGAAGGACAAGCGCGGCGTAACAGTTCAGCGCGTGTCATTAAGGCGCGGGAACAAGACCGTCGAAGATGTCTGGAAGATGGCCAACGGTCAGAACGGAAAGCGGTCGACGGAGGAGATCTTGACACAACGGGGAGAGCGTGGTGTGCGCGTTGCCGACTTCAACTACAGGAAGGCGAGCTTGGAGCTTGGTATGCTCAAGGGTAACGCTTTCGTGATCACGCTCCGGTATGTTCTTCTCGCCCAGCTATATGCGACGTTGCTCACTGTCTAGTAGAACTGTCCGAGTCGACTCGATGGAAACATTAGATCGAGCCATGAACACGATCAAGAACAAAGGCTTCATCAACTACTATGGTATGTCCCTAGATCACTCCCATTTTGCTCCGTTCTCATCACCTCTCTCTAGGCATGCAACGCTTCGGCACGGCATCAATCCCCACGCATTCAATCGGCCTGGCGCTACTGAAAGGCGACTGGCACAGGGCCGTCTCTCTCATTCTGCGCAATCGGCCGGGAGAGCACCCCGACGTCGTCGCGGCGCGGAACGCCTGGCTTGTCGAGGGAGACTTGGACAAGGCCATTGAGTTGATGCCTCGTCGCGTGGTCGCCGAGCGCTGCATCCTGGAAAGCTATAGGAAGCAAGACGGCGACACGAGGAATGCCATGGGCTCCTTGTCCACGGTATGCGATCTGCGTCTTCTCATGGCAAAACCACGCATGGCACATACTCACGCCTGTCCCAGATCCCCCGCAACCTGCGCCTAATGTATGTTCACGCATACCAGTCGTACGTATGGAACGCCATCGTCTCCGAGCGCATCAGGATGCACGGCGCGGACAAGCCCGTCGTTGGGGACCTCGTCTTCGACGAGACCACCGCCAAGGTCGAAGACGCCGAAGATGTCGCGGAGATCGCTCTCGAAGGGGCCGAGGGAGACGTTCCCCTGGAGGACAAGGCGGCCAATGAGGACGCGGGTATGCAGTCAGCACCACTGCCACGATGGCCGCAGCTCACACAATTGCGTTTTAGCGAAAGACGGGGCCGCGGGAAGATCAGGCAGGCGATCGAGGAAGGCTTGGGAACCGCCGAAAGTCAAGGTCCTAGCGGAGGCGGATCTGGACAAGTACACCATATTTGACGTGATCATGCCTCTACCTGGTAAGGACGTGGACTACCCCGGGGGTCCGTTGGGCGAGCGGTACAGGGAGTTCTTGAGGAAGGATGGGCTCGACCCTGATAACTGGGTCCGCAAGCAAAAGTAAGTGTCGTGTATCGTTTGGATGTGCTTTGAATGCCTTACATAATTTCTGTAGGGACTACTCGTTAGGAGGTTCGTACCGCAAGATCCTTCACCTGCCGAAGGAGTTGTCATGGACGGCGATGAGGTACACCGACCCGGACGTCCCTCTGGCGCAGTCAGACGAGGACAAGCTGCTTGGCATGCCTCCGCCGGCTACGGTCGAGGACGGCAAGTTCTTGGCCCTCCAGGTGAACCTGCAGCTCGGTACCGCTGCGTATGCCACGATGGCGTTGCGCGAAGTTACCAAGACCGAGACAAGTTCACACTTCCAGACGACGCTCACACAAGCGTCTGAAGACCAAAAATACCGGACGACCGAGGGTGTGGCAGATGCAGGCACAGAGTAGAATTGGCGCATGTGTGGAAGTTCAGTGACGTGGAGCTACGTTGCAGTAGACCTGGCAGACTGTATCAGCATGTATTTCACCGCCATCCCACGGCCTGCCAATGAGTAGATGGCCGCCCTGGGAGAATGCAGGGAATGTGGGAGTCATGAATGTGTATTTGTTGCCGCTGCGAAAGGCGATGGACAGGGCAGCCGGGTGATATGGGACCGGCGTACACGTCGTTTCAGCCACAGCGGTGCGCTCGCACGACAGCCACCGCTTGCACACCATGCTCCCGACTCTGTCCCATCCGCCCGGCACATCCTCCACAACGTTATATCGCCTTTCTCAGGCTCAGCCCGACCATCACTCCTGACCGGTTCCGAGCTTGGGGACCGCCTTCCGACCGTCGCAGCCTTATAAGCTGCGCTCCTAGTCTAGGCGCGAGGCTGCCTCGCAACCCTCCTCTCCTCCATACTCCTCGCAAACATGGCTAGCGTTGAACGGGTCGTCTTCCTGTCCTTGGTGCTGGACCTATTTGGTATGTTTCATCCATCGAGCCCCCGAGGATCGTGACCGACGCCACCGTTAGCGTTCACCATCCCGCTTCCACTCTTCCCGCGGATCATCGAGTGGTTTACGAAGGTGCGTTCCCCTCTCTTTGCCTGAAGCGCAGCTCTGTAGCACCCTGTAACACCGTGCGTAGCGGGAATCCTCAGACCCGAGTGGTTTCCTGTCCCAAACGCTTTCGCTGGTCTCCTCAACAAGAGCACTGGTGTATACACCCACGTCAAATCCACAAAGATGGGACATCGTACTCCTGGGAGGTCTCATGGGTTCGGTCTTCTCGTGAGTCTCCTCCGTTGCAACACGCACGCACTTGCTCATATCGAGCGTGTCATAGGGCTCTGCAATGGTCAGCATTCACGCGTCCGGGTGCGAAAGCATATGTGTAACCGATCATGACATAGGTTCATCTCCCCGCGAATCGGAGCATTGAGCGACAAGTACGGCCGGAAACGCGTCCTCTTAGTGACGATGATCGGAAATATCCTGTCTGGCTTGGTGTACGTAGATCCCGTGAAACAGCTTCGGACATGATTGACTGACTTCCGCTGCAGATGGCTGAAGTCCACAACATTCGCGACTTACATGCTCTCGCGGATCATCGGTGGACTCAGTGAGGGCAATGTGCAGCTGGCCATGTAAGTCGAGATACTTTCTGGCGGACTCCAATTTTACGAACCTCCCACAGTGCTATTCTTTCCGACGTAACAACACCCGAGAACCGCGCCAAGGCTCTTGCCCACGTAGGCATTGCCTTCGCCATTTGCTTCATCATAGGGCCGCCTATTGGAGCGTACTTCGCTTCGCGCCCCCTCCCTGCATCGATTACCGCCTCCGGGATCGAATTCAACGTTTATGCCGTACCCGCGTTGATAACTGTTGTGCTCCTCACGCTCGAGACGATCTTCCTAGTCATCGCGCTGCCGGAGACACGAGGAAAGCGCGCACAGCCCACCCCGGCGAAGGCGGCTACGAATGGCCATGCGAACGGTACCACGAATGGCAAGGCCAACGGCGCGGCCCAGCAAACGTCGAGACAGGCAACAGTCGCGGAGCGCATCTCGATGCTCAAGACGCTGCAACATATGCATTTCCTCTTCCTTGGCCTATTCTCCGGTGTCGAGTTTACCCTCACTTTCCTGACGTTCGACTGTACGTTCCCCGACCTTTATTGCCAAATACTAGTGCTAATAAACGTAACAGTGCTCGACTGGAACAACAAGCAGAACGGCGCCCTCATTGGCTCCATCGGAATTATCAGCGCGCTCCTCCAGGGAGGCTACGTTCGCCGCGCCCTCGCGAAGGTTGGAGAGGGCAACATGGCCCGCCGCGGTATCACCAGCTGTGCCCTGGGACTCGTATTCCTCTCCATCCTACCGCATATGGTCGCGAACTATCCGACTGTCACTATGCGCCTCCTTCAGGCTGCGGCGGTGTGTATGGCGATGACTTCGGCCACCGTCGTAAACTCTCTCACTGCATACGCGTCACTTCAATGCGACGACGTGTCGGTCGACCCGGACACTGGGAAGACCGTTGAGGAGCACCCTGACCTCGCCAAGGGCAAGGCGCTGGGCAAGTTCCGTTCCTCAGGCCAACTCGGCCGCGCAATCGGACCCTTGCTAGGTATGCCCCATTCTCTGAACTGCGCGAGCTGCGTGCTGACTGGATGGAACAGCATGCGCGTCCTACTGGACCTTCGGGCCCTCACTGACGTACGCGGTCAGCGCGGTGGCCATGTATGCGCTCTCGGGGAAGATCAAGTCGATCACGAAGAGGCGGACTGTGACAGCGAGCAAAGTAGAATAAACTAATGTATCCCGCACGCATCGTACCCACTCTATCTACATTGTACTACACATCGGGAGCATCTAATTTAACGCACACTTTTTATCCATCGTGACCCATGGTTCTTCTCTCTCTCGGAGTCAGCGCGTATGTCATACTCGTGAAGCGCCTGTGTACGGCACCGAGCCACACAACTTGAACGCGAACCACCATATCTGCACAGAGCAAGGAACATGCGCTTTCAAACGCGCAACGCGTACTACCTCAGAATATCGGCTACGACCGTCATCCCATTATATGTGCGTCCTATGCCAGCACTTGTTGACAAAAATGGACGCGTTTTGACCTTGCGGCTGAAGCTGTACCTAGACGAGCGCCATGTTGAATGGATGTCAGAGCGCGTGCTGCAGCACGTCCTCGCGGATATACGTCCTCTGTACGTTCCCGGCGCTCAGTTATGAGTGAGGGCCACTAAATGACCGACGGCTGAATTGTATTATAGGATCCTGCCCAAGCTTAATGCTGAGGCTGACGCGCATCTGGGACCTGGGGGACCCGCTAACGCCAAGCGCGGCACCCTGGACGTGCACAGAGGAGGTGATATAAGTTCTTAACACCGCGGTATATATCTGACAATGTATACCCTCGACAGATACATATCAATTTGGCTACTTCCTTCGGGCCACGGAGCCTCATGCGGTGCTCATCAAGGTAAGATGTTCAGTACATACCATGTGCATAGCCGGGCCCTGACGCGTCCCGTCAGGCAAGGACGTTTCATGCCGCTCCTCCACGGGCACGAGCTCCGCCGGCCGCATCATCGGCGAAACCCAAGAAGAAGACCGCCGCCTCAGGCGCGGCAGGCAAGAAACGGAAGCCAAAGCCGAAACCCAGAGGCAAGTGCAAAGGGAAGGCCAAAGCGACGGACGACGACGCGATATCCATCACGAGTGAGGAAGAAGACGCCGACGACGTTCCGGCAGAGCCTTTGGCCACGCGAAGACCCAAGAGAGCGCGAAAGCTTGCTGTCGGAAGCTACGCGGAGGACGCAGACGAAGATATGGACGACAATATTGAGGCAAATGCAGCTGAGTCTCCTGAGGAGCCGCAACCCGCGGAGGCCACGAATGAAGTAGACCATCCTCTCGTCACGGACCAGCTGGGCGCAGGAACTCCAGTGCACTTGAAACTCGAAGAAGCGGAGCCCTCACTGGCCGACATGGCCCCTCCGGCTGAGCCCATTGACATCGACGACGCTGAGGTCGCCGAGGAAGAACCCGCAGACGAGCCGGCGATGGACGTGGAGCTGGTGGACGACGAGGAAGAAGCAAAACCGAAGCCGATCCTCAAGCTGAGCTACCACGGGTTCAACATCCACGGCCGCTGTCTCTGCGTCATCGTCGAGCCATACCCGCCCCTCCGTTCCGGCACACGCGCCCCCTCGCTCGCGCCTACAGGCCTCATCGCACCCCGCGCCCCCAGTATTGCTCCTCCCGACTTCGTACCAAGCGGCGGTGCGGGACAGCGTGCGCGAACTCCCTTGTTTCTGCCCGACTTCGACAGGGAACCCACGCCCGCCCCGATCCCGGGGCGGAACATACCACCAGTGCCTCTCTTCAACGAGACTGCCGAGGCCAGCGACGATGAGGACGGCGAGATGGTGCTGTTCAGCCAGCTTCTCATGTCAGTTGGCGACCATCCTCCGGGGATAGCAGAGGACGATGACGAGATTGACGGTGCAGTGTTCTTCGGAGACGCGGACGAGATGAGAGAGCTGTGATGTCTAGTTTATGTTGTAGCCGGATACGCCGCATTATGTATATACAGTACTTTTGCGTGACGAGGACAGCCCTAGTAGCAGCCCACGATCAACAACTATAGCCGACCCAGTTCCCTGAGGATGTCCGTAGTCCTCTGCGAGGACACCCGCCTGAACCCCTCGTTCTCCATCTGGAAGAGGCCGTGGCCCCCCGATAAGGCACGCAGACGCGTCGAGTAGTCTAGCATCTGGCTGAGCGGTGCGACGGCCAAGATAGTCCGTTTCATACGGGACGATGAGCTCTTCGCAGCCTTGCCTGTCGAGGGCGACAGCCACTGGGGCGGAAGATACGCCCCGTCCTCGACGAACGGCTCCGAGTCCTCCGCGGACGCCGCGTCCAAGTCGAGTACCTCGCCACCGTGCTCGCCCAGGTCCTCGACTACGCGCCCGACCGCGCTCTCGTCGACTGCAATCTTCAGCCGAATGTATGGTTCCATGAGGTCGCCCTGTCCGGCCGCACGTACGGTGTTGCGGAGGATCGCGGCACTTGCGCCCGCAAGCACTGAGGGGTGTACTTCCTTCGGATACTCGAGGTGCTTGATGTGGATGCGCATCCGCGAGAGCGCGAGGGTCGTGTTGGGCGAGCTGGAGAGCGTACTGGAAATGCCTTTGGCGACGTGTGCGAGTGCGTCGTTCGTGTTGACGTGCAGCTCCCCAGGTGGGATGGGTTTCCCGTCAGTGCCCAGGATCAGGTTGCCGTCCCAAAGCGGATCACCCTGTTCGTCGTCTTCGAGTGCGCTGACGGCAAACTGTAGTCTGATTCGCACCGGCTGGCCGCCGATCTCGGTTTGCCAAGTGTCGCTCACCGCAGAGACGTCGCTCGTACCGAGACACTCCCGGAAGCTAACCCGTCGACGGCCGAATTCGCAGTTGACCTTCCACTCCTCGCGAAGCCGGGACTCGACGATCTCGAGATGCAGCGCTCCGAGACCGTGCACGAGCAGCTGCCCCTCATGGGTCTCCACACGCACAGAGGGGTCCGTCCGTGCGAGAGCGTTCAGGGCCTCTTCTACGGGCTCTAGGTCCGCATGCGAATGGGGGATGACGGAGACGGACATCAGCGGGGGCGGCGGTATGATGTCGCGGAGCGACGACGCGCCCGAGCCACCTGCGACAGAAACTAGAGTATCGCCGGTACGAGTGTACTTCAGACCGAGGACGGCGCCAACAGAGCCAAATGGCAGCGAATCGACTTCTTCAGCTTCGCCCGCATAGAGGAGCAGTAGTTTCGAAATCTTCTCTCTTTGGTTCTGCGACGTGTTCAAGGCTGAGCTCTGGCTCTTGAGAGTACCTGCGCGAAGAATGAGTCAGATGATTTACTGTAAAAAAGAGGTACAGACCTGAGTAAACGCGGACGAATGTCATCCATCCCTTCCGTTTGTCCCAACCAACCTTCCATGCAAGCATGCGGAGCGGAGCGTTCGCAGCAAGTGCTTTAGCATTGGCTTCAACGTCAACGGGACTAGGCAGCAACTCCCCGACGTAGTTCATCAGGAGTTCCGTCCCGATATGCTTGAACGCGGACCCGCACATAACAGGCAGTATATCGTTCCGTAGGGTCGCTGCTCGCAGGTGAGGTAGTATGTCAGAGGCCTTGACAGATAGGTACGCGGCAGGATCCTCGGGCAGGCTGAGCAGTACGTCAAACAGCTCCTCAGAAACCTGAGCCAAGTTATCCAATAGAGTGACCCTCGCAGGGAGTAGATGCGGTACGAGAGGGTGCGAGGAAGGGAAGAGGTCGGTACGCTCGAGTTCCTCCTGGGTCCGTGGCAGAGCGTGGATAGAAGACTTGCCCTCAGCGTCGTATTTCCATACTTCCCACTTGACAAGGTCCACTAGGCCCTGTATACCCGGCTCGGCCCTTGCATAATCCTCAGGGTCGAAGGATGCGATGGGTAAGGTAAGAGCCATTGGACGGGGGTGCATGCGGTTGGCAAGCACCGACAGTAGAGACGAGCGGAAGGACCCTCCAGGGCGGTCGAGCTTGTTCAAGAACAAGATGCGCGAGCTCACATCGTATCTGCGCAAGGTTGAACGGACGATAAATAACGGCACATGGGCGGCTTGAGGCTCTCTCACCTGAATGCTCGTGCTCACCTGTCCAGTTGTCGCCAAACGCCTTTAGTCTGCGCCTCCACACCTTCAACAGCATCGATCAAAACGACTGCACCGTCGACGACGCGGCTAGCACTCTCGACCTCCATGCCGAAGTCGGCGTGTCCGGGGGTGTCAATGAGATTGAAGGTCCAGTCCTTCCATCGGACGGGAATGCTGGCAGATTGGATAGTGATACCCCGCTCGCGTTCTGCGGGAAGGAAATCCGTCGTGGTGCTTCCGGTGTCTACCGACCCCGCAGATGACAAGTACTGTGACTGCAGGAGAATAGACTCGGTGAGCGTGGTCTTCCCAGAGTCTATTACGTGTAATGAGTGCATGCAGTATGTTACCTAGCGTAATTGCGCACCTATGTGGGCTACCAGGGCCATATTACGCAGCTTGGACGCGTCATGCTTGACTTGAGTTGTAAGCTGTCTAAAGCACACCCTCCGAGGCAGCCATGCCTGCAGGTCGCGAGGTCGAAAGGCAGCAACGAGACGAACGACCATGTCCAGGGGCTAGGACGGAAGCCGTGGTCTCTGAACACCTTGTTCCGTCGCGCCCTGCTTGAGGTGACAAGAGCCTGGGTACGAGCGGCGGAGACTGCAGAAACGCGAGCGTGGCGGGATGAGCGAAGACAAAGAGAAAGGCGCGGGCGCTCCGCCACCTGCTCTGCCGTGCCTCTTCTACCCAATTGTCCATGACCATGAGCACATTCATCCTTCCCTCCTCCTCACCATGTCCTCCGACACCGTCAACACAACCGATACGCCCGGCGCATTAGATGGCTTTGAGCAGCGCTTGCGCCAGCGAGCAGCGGCGGTCAAAGCCGACCCATTACAGACTGTCCCTGTGCAAGCCGACCATCAACCGCGCGGTCTCATCCCGAATACGCCTCTCTCCGTCGCATTCATCTCGTTCCTACTCGGGTCGCTGTTCGCGTTCGGGTTGCTCCTCTTTGCTACCAATGGCTTCGGGCTATTCTGGTGGTCAACGAGCCAGCTAGGCTTCTTCCTCGCGGCATGGTCCGCGTTCCACTGGGGCGAATTCGCAGTGACCGCAGGCTGGAATAGAGAGAAATGCAGTGTAGACTGTGAGGATCGTCTCGTTTTGTTGCAGTTATACTTGCGTACTGATTCTGGATACCCACCAGCTTTCCTTCTGGAGAACGGAGCCATGTACCACGTCGCGCACTCTGTGGCGCTGACGGAATACCTCATCACACTTTATTTCAAACCGGAGTGGAAACACCACCAATATGTCTCTTTGGCCGGTAAGTGTAGCCATGTCTCACTTAAGTCTTCTTCATGTACTGAAATTGCGGCTTCCTCATAGGCATAATTATGACTGTTGCTGGTCAAATATTGAGATCGGCAGCCATGATCCAAGCGGGCACGAACTTTTCCCATGTGCTCGCTTTCCGGAAAACGCAAGGACATGTGCTAGTCACCGACGGCATCTACAGGTACGCACCTACCTCTCGAGGTTATCACCACGACATTCAGAGTAAGGGCAGATGGTTCCGGCACCCCTCATACGCGGGGTTCTTCTACTGGGCACTAGGCACTCAGCTCGTGCTTCAGAATCCCGTTAGCTTCGTCTTCTTTGCAGCAGTGCTATGGCGATTCTTCCACCGGCGCATTCAAGGTGAGTCGCATACAGACTTAATGCCATAGTCATGAACTCAATGTGTACCAACTACAGCGGAAGAAGCCTACTTGATACGATTCTTCGGTGTCGACTACCAGAACTACAAGCGTTCCGTGGGCACGAAGATTCCCTTCATATTTTAGACTTCGCCTTTTATCCGATAGCCGATGCTTCGAATGTTTGTACCATGTCGTTGTGGTCGTGGCCCCAGCCTCGCGCAATCAAACAGATGGTCTAACAATACAGAGATGGCTGCATGTGCATCACATTGTGGTCATAGCAAGGACAACATGGAATTTTGAGCCAGGTGAAATGACAACACATGAACATCCGACGGCGTCGGGATCGCATCACTCCTGGTCGATCGTGCTCTTCTCCGATACGTAGATGCCGTCCAGGAACTTACGGATATCCTTGTTCCGTACGCGGCAGAGGCCCTGGATAGAAGCAGCTGCGATAGTCACGGTGAGCAAAGACGATAATCGGAAGTGGTCGTCGAGCTACTCACCGGATTGTGACACGTTCTGGACGTCGGTACCCTCCAGAATGAGCTCGTCCTTCTGCGCTTTTGACTCCGAGATCGTGACGCCGTCCAGCATGTCCACATGCCTCACGATCTGCCCATTTGTTAGGCGGCGACTATAAGTACAATGTGGACTGTACACACCTTCTCGCCCAAGAAGTTACGGATCTCAAGAGCACGACCGTCCTCCTGGATGATGCAGTTGATGGGGAAATGGGCGTAGACGGTGCGCATCTTGTATTGGAAGCCCTGAAGGACATTGTTCGTACGGCCTGATGAAATTCGAAGTGGGGCCGGCGTACCTTCGTCACACCGGTGATCATGTTAACGATGAGGGACTTGATAGTCCGCAGGCACGCAACGTGCTTGCGGCCGCCCTGCCATACCGCGAGGGTGACCTTGTTGGTCTTGCCCTTCAGCAGGCGGATGTCCATGTCGATGTGGCGGACATTCTTGTTCAAGGTTCCGCGGGGACCCTTGACCGTGATGAGACGGGACTTGATGTTGACTTCAACACCCTCGGGAATGTCGAGCTCTTCGGTCTTGAGGACGTCCCGCATCTGAAGCGTAGAAGTGTAAGCGTCCAAGCATAGTACATCCAAGCGGCACTGAGGGAATCCATCGCAATCCGCCTCCGTTTCCACCGTTTTGAACGATTCCAGCAGTCCATGCGGCAGTTCCAGGGCCAGAGAGGACGTTCAGACAGGCGTACTGACCTTGAAGCGTAGTGAGGATAGGTCTTGAGGAGGTTGCGGTGGATTTCTCGGTAGGACGAAACTCGACGATGGGCAGCGCTGCCGGATTGGGAAACAGGAACTGGGCCAGAGTCTGCGGGGGCAGGGGCCAGCAGCAGTGGCCATGCTGACAAATGTGGCTTGTGAGGCGGAGCTTGAACTGCCTCAAGTTTGCCTCGGAGCTCCAGCGAACCGCATTCACGGCTTCACCATCGACCACCATCTGCTCGAGACTCTGTGCCATCCCGCCGCTCAGTGTTTGTGGCTATTGTAAGGGTCCCTAAGAGAAGAACGCAACTTCAGAAAGCTTGGTTTCCCTCATATCGGGACGCATATACCAGCTTTTTCGTGCTTCTCGCCCGAGCAACGACATCTTGCTGAAGATCGCAACTCATCTCCTCCCCCTCTTGCACTCTCTGAGAAGCTTCAATGTCACTCTACCCGCAGAGCGCTACGTATAACCAGATGGCGTATCCGCCTCAGGGTTATGGCTCCCCGGTTCCACCTCCAAATGCCTATTACCCCCCTCCACCCGCTCCCCAACCCGTCTACCAGCATTTCGACCCCAACACATTCCGCCGTGACTATGCCACTCGGCTTTCTCAGCTCACAGTAAATTCTAGACCCATCATCCAGAGTTTGTCGATGATTGCACAGGAGTTTACCCGGTTCGCCGACGTGGTGGTACAATGTATCGAGCAACATATCCGTCGGGTGAGTACCCTCTTCCTGTCCTGTATACTAAGCGTGCTGCCTCGCAAATGCGACCATTGGTCGAGGGTGGTGACGATGTTATTTAGTTACGTGCGCTTCATGTGTATCGTAGCTAGTCGTTTGGCGCTCGAGTGAAACAACCGTCTCGGGAACAATGGGCTGCGATGCTGCCTGGATTCTCGGCGTCGTCGGGGACGATGATGTCCTCTTCCTGTGCGAATAGCGCTCCCTTGCGGCGTCCCGTTTCCTCTATCTGCGTTTCCTCTATCCGCCCTGTGCCCATGGTCCGTTTACGTCGAAGTGCGGAATGCTGACTAAACTTTCCTTATGCGGCGATTCGTGATTAGGTGCCGGCATGGATGAAGCTTCCCGCATTCTATCTCCTCGACGCCATCTCCAAGAATGTCTACGATCCCTATGCGCGCCACTTCGGTCCCGTCGTCGCCAACCTCTTCATCGAGACGTACGAGGCTGTCGACCAAACGACTCGTAGTAAGATGGAGGAGATGCTCCTGACCTGGCGCAACGGTGCCCCGAACAGCCGGGAGCTTTTCGGCGTAGTGCCACAGCTCGCCATCGAACAGCATATCTGGGGTAGCGGCGCGAGTCACAACAACGCTGTACGTACTTCTCGCCGACGACCCAACCGTGCCCCTCATAAACGCGCGAATCAGTCTGGGAGTCGCGCGACGAGCACATCTGCCATATCTCAAGCACAAGCCCTCAGCGAGTTGGAGTTTGTTCTCGCGCAGAAGGAACGCACCGTGCAATCTAACCCGTACGACAAGACCACACAGCATCACGTTAATATCTTGCAGCAGGTTCGTTCATCAGTTCCCTTAATGTTGATGACTCACTGAACTCGCCATGGTACCAGCTCCGTTCTCTGGTCCAGGTCGGTGTCTCGCAAGAGGAGCTCAAGCAAATCTTAGCCCAACTTCGCGCGCTCGCTACGACCGCCGCCCCGGCAATGCAACCCCCTGCCCCCGCACATGCTCCTGCCCACTACGCCTCGGCTCCCACATACGCCCCTCCCCCTCCGATGCCCGTCGCCCCTCCCCCCGTGCCTCAGCATAGTTACGCTCAACATTCGTACTCTGTTCCACCTGAGCAGCCGAAGGTTGAGTCAATAGATCTGTCCCGGTTCTTGACCTCTCAGCCCGCCCCTACGGCGTCGACGTCGACTGCCGCACCCGTAAGCGACATAACCAACCTGTTCAACGCGCTCGTCAAGGCTGGCGTGGTTGGAACCCCCACTAACGTGGGCGCTACCTCCAAGTCCGAGGAGCGAGTGTCTTCGGTTGATCCGCAGCGTGAGGCCGTACGCGCCTACCGCAAGTCGGTGCTCTCCCACAAGATTAACCTCACTAGCTCTGACATCACGAGGTATGTTTCGCCACCTGCATGTCGGGTTGAGATCGGGCTTCTTACGCCTAGCATCAGACAACGACCGCCTATCGTCAACTTGCTCTACCAGAACCTACCCACCCAATGCAAGCAGTGTGCCGTCCGCTTTCCCGGCGACGTCCGTGGAAAGAAGCTTCTCGAGGATCACCTCGACATGCACTTCAGGCAGAATCGCAAGGCAAGTCAAGCGATCGGACGTGGCCACAGTCGCAGTTGGTTCATCACTCTGGAGGTATGTGCAGTCCCCCGCCAATTGACATTGCATCGCATATACTGACTATATCATGTAGGACTGGGTTCATAGCGACTCCGTCGATTTGAAGGGCAAGGGTCGCGCCGATGGACGATCGCTGACGTCTAAGGCTGCTGTAGCGGAGGAGGCCGCTAAGCGTGAGGCAGAATTGCGCGCGATGCATGTCGTTGTCCCGCCTGGCGATGAAGCGAAGCCAATTTCATGTCCGATCTGTAAGGAGCATCTGAAGAGCGAATTCCTCGAAGACGACGAGGAGTGGGTGTGGCGAAACGCGGTCAAGAAGGAAGACAGGGTATGTCGCTTCTCCCCTCACTTTCCTCGCTGTGCTCACTCTTACGTTTGCAGATATATCATGCGACCTGCCACGCAGAGGCGGTTGCGTCGAAGTCAACGTTGGCGGTTCGCTTGCGGAACGAGACGTCGAGCCGGAGTCGTTCGCGTACCCCGGAGACGCCACCCAAAGACTACCTCCTTTCAGAGTCGCCGTCGCCGTCTAAGCGCGCAGGACTTAAACGTAAGGCTGAGGACGAGTCTGCGAATCCCGCGACGAACGAGATGGACGCGCCGCAGGTGAAGAGAGTGGCGACATGATATCGATATTCACAGGTGAATACGGCCTCGCTCGCATCGGCTCGGACTCGCGTCGTGGACAGCCCGCACATTAGACTTCTTTATGTTTTCTTTATATGGTCGCTGCGCATTGTACTGTATGCCACGCAAGGAATTATCATCGCATACCTATCTTACGTCCGAATGTGTGCCATTTTTGAGTTCTCAAAAAGGACAAGCCGCCATCGAAGTGCGATCGCGTCAAGCCGTTCCGGATGCTGCGCCCAACGCGTCGCGCCTCTCACCTTGACCTCCAACTACCATCTCCTTTGCCTGCCCTCCTACCTCTCCTCTCTCTGTCATAATCTTAGGCTGTGTGCACCTATCGGTGAGTGCCACTTTCCTCGCGCGTCCTAATCCTCTCTCGCAGCGGACTGTCTGCCTTCGGCGTTGTGCGCCACACGGAGAGCTCTTTTTGAAAGAGCTAAAGGTAAGCGTCCTATACGCCACCTCCCGCCAATTTTCGTTTCACCGACGCGCCACGATAGTTTCAATATATCGATATCTCAATTCACAATATGTCCCATGGGACGGCTACTACACCGTACGACAGTACGGTCGAGCAATTATACCATGCCGCGAACGATGTGGAAATGCAGGCATGTCGCGCCGAATCGGACGCCCCTCATCGCACGCGCTAAGCAAACCGTACATCGCAGGATGCGTTTCCGACAAACCAAAAGTATCTGCACGTCGTCATCGACACGAACGTGCTTATCGACTACTGCGGCATCGTCGAGCAGTTCTGCGCCGACGTCGAGAAGGCGGGGTACCCCATCCTGATCATCATACCCAGCGTCGTCCTCGGCGAGTTAGACGGGTGCGTCAATCTATCCTGAAACACGCTCTATTATATTTGACCAACACGGGTGCTATTACAGGCTGAAGAACCGCCCAGAGCTACAATGGTTCGCGCGCCAGGCGACGACATGGCTGCTGAAGAAAGTGAAGGAGCGGCGGACCGTGAAGCTGCAGTCGGCGAAGGAGACGCAAAGCCCCGCCGTGCCGCCATCTGACACGGATGACATGCGCAAGAACGACCTTGCGATCCGCGACTGCTGCCTATTCTTCGCAGACCTGCGCAGAGGTCATGGCGTGCGCCTAGTCTCCATGGACAAGATCCTCAACCTCGAGTGCCAGAAAGAAGGTTCGTCTGCGGATTGCAGCCGGCCTCGTACCGCGTTCCTGCGGCGCGGCGAGCACTAGTATGGTCGCTGATGCTGACGCTATAGTTCCAACGTCACCAGGCCTCGAAACGTACATCCCCCCGCGGCGCAGCTGGTCGAGCCGCCAATTCGCAGAAGCGTTGGGCCTGCCCTTGGATCCGTTCCATGAGCGCGAGGCGTTCCCGCGCTACCGCCCGTCGCGGACGCGGCAGCGCCTTGCGCAGACGGAGGCCCCTGCGGTCCCAGCCACGCAGTCGGTCCTGGACGACGACATGATGGACATCGACGAGAGCGACGTTGCCGACGCTGCGGCCCCCGAGGAGTACCTGCCCACATATGCGTGGAATGCGCTGCACGCGCAGTTCGGGGAGCACTTCACGCTCGTGCTCCGGGACCTCTGCTATCGCGTGCATCTGGAAAGTGGGGATATCATAGCCGTGTCCAACTCGAAACACGCGCCGGAATGGAGACGACGAGCAATGCCGGAATGGTCGGCCGACCTGTGCCTGGACTACTTGCGGACGAAGAAGGCGTTCGGGGGGCCTGGGTACATGGGTCGGTTTCTGCTTCCGAGGGGCGTGCCGGGCTGGAAGAAGGGGCAGGACTGGTCGCATAAGATGTGGGAGTTGGAGCTCGACGGTTTGGAGGAGGTTGGAAGGACATTTCGGGATGGTGCCTTGCTGAGCTCAGTGGCTGCCGTCCGGCCGCACATCGACGAGGTGATGCTGGAGGAGAGTCTACAGTCTCGACCGACTATGAACGCATGAATGACAGTATGCATTGACGCAATGTACTATCTTTGTTCTCGGACCGAACCCTGGATGAGCTGCTGACTGCTGTGGAGGAGTGGCCCGCCGGCTCGTGGAGCTGCCGCAAGCTTGGGAAGCCGCCGGAAAACTCCTAACCGTGACACCGCCGTCGACTAGCGAGATCTAGTGAGACCTGAGGCCTGAAGGCTCTGCTGACTGCGCAATCTGGGGTATATTGCGACGACCTAGGGTGGGATAGAGCACTCGAGGTAGGTCGGACATATTTGGTTGACGGAAGGCCGGAGGCTGGTCCGGAAACAATCGTGGACTGCGCGAAGCGGAGTACGATGGTGGATGAGCGCTGAGCGTTGAGCGCGACCCGAACCGCGGGCACCCGAGGCTCGGTTATCCGAGTTCAGATGGGCCGGTTATCGGCAATCTTGTTGGTGGTCGGTGGGCACTGGGCAACGACTTCGGGGGCATTGGAGTCGGCGAGGAGAGCGTTGGCGGCGTTGAGGATGAGGTCGGCGGGGCTGTGGAGAGTGGCGGGGAGGAGAAATCAGGGGCGGGACAGCCTCCATGACATGCTGCGGGATACTAATATTTGGGGAGGCGCGAGCAAACGCAGCGCTTGGCAGGTCCATCTTCTCTGCTCTGCCAGTGTACTTAGTCCGTTAGCCGGCCCTTCCTTCCTTCGTCCCTCTTTCCTCTTCCCATTATGATTCGGCGACGGACCCTCAACATCCTCCTCTCTCTCCTCGCCGCTGTCCTCGTCGGCACCGTCGTCGTTCTCTCCTCCATATCTTATTACCTTTCTATCGACCTTCCTGCATACATAACCGAGGATGAGGTCTCCCGGGTGCTCAACAATTCTTTGCCCGTCCTCCCCGAGCGCATTCCTCGTATCATCCACCAGACATGGAAGTCGGAGACGCTACCTCCTCGATGGGCCAACATCTCGCAGGAGTGTCGCGACATGAACCCCGACTAGTGCGTGCTCCCTGTTCTCAACTGCTGCTCACGCTCACATTCCTCCAGCGAGTACATCTTGTGGACGGATGCTAGTGCTCGCGAGTTCATCGCTCAGCACTATAGCTGGTACCTCGATGCGTTCGACGGCTACAAGTACCCTATCCAGCGTGCCGACGCCATCCGCTACTTCGTGCTCTACCACTTCGGCGGCATCTACATCGACCTCGATATTGGCTGTCTCCGCCCTCTTGCCCCTCTCCTGGTCCACCCCGTTATCCTTCCCAAGACGATTCCTGTCGGCGTCTCCAACGACCTCATGTTTGCCGAAAAGGGGCATCCTTTCATGGCGCAGACAATTCACAGCATCATGAACTTCGACTATGACTGGGTGCTGAACTACCCTACCGTCATGTTCTCCACCGGCCCCATGTTCCTGTCTGCTCAATATGGCGCGTACAACGCCGACCTCGACATGCCTGCTGGCGAGGTTCGCATTCTACCGAAGTCTCTCTACGGCAAGAATGCGAAGCCGGACGAAGCTCCTCACTCGTTCTTCGCCCACTACTATGGCAGCAGTTGGCACGCAGACGACGCTGCTTTCATTGGATTCCTTGGGACGTGGGGCAAGGGTCTGATGTGGATAGGCCTGGTCGTGCTCATCGGTGGCGTGATACGTCTGGCGTTCGCGCCCAAGAGAAGGCGTCTCCCGCGCATCGGTGGTTACGAGGTCATGATGCCCCGCTGGACGCAGAGGAACAACAGATGGTATCTCGACCTCGGTTGGTTCGCGCTTCCTGCCACCGGCATTACGACCACACCACCCTCCCCCATCGCGCTTACCAGCGAGTCTGTTTCCGACGAAGAGGATGTGCAGCTACTTCCGATGTACGACTCACGGTCGACTTCCCCAACGCCCTCTGACCTCTCGATTGCTACCGACGGCACCTTGACGCCTCATGCTCCCACCGGTGGATCGATGATGGACCGTATGCGGCGAGCGGGCAACAACTTTCTAGGCTCGGTCTTCGACATGGACTACTCGGACCCGCCATCGACGCCGTCACGTTCTCGCCGGCGTCGACTGCGTTCACGCGGTGTCTTGTTCTTCTTCCCCGCATTCCTCACGCCAGTTTCAACAAACCCCGTTCCTCCATTACCCTTCTCGCCACACGCTCGCAGCTCATCCTACTCCCGTGTACATCCTGTCGCCCTTCCAACGTCACCATTCCCGCCAGAAAAGCAGGCTTACGCAGCCAGCTTACAACGCGCGGGGCTCCTGCCTGTGGAGGACCCGACGGAGGCGCACGCGGGGGGCTCCTCCGAGAGCTCGTCATCACGCGTCTGCTAGTGCACGTTCCGCCCGGGGCTACGGCGCGCCAGGCACCGTGGAGGGCTGGATGGGGTGTGGGTGGGACTACTTGGAGTCGATGGTATCATGCCTTCGGCGCGGACCATCTGCTGTGCCTGTCGAGGGAAAATAGGACTGTTGCATTCTGGAAGACGTCGGCCGGGCATGTGCGCGCTCGGCAGAGCTTTCGGGAGCAGACAGGGGAATCATGCAAGAATAACCTCTCCGAGAAGAGAGACAGAAGACCAATACTCCGTGTGGCCAGGAGGCGCACGGACGTAGCTATACCACTTCCTCCTCGACTTTCTTTCGCCCGCTACGCGCTCGGGGCGGGGTGCGCGCGTGCTGGGAACATGAGGGCATGGGGGTTGTACACGCGTCCTGAACCTCCTAGCCCCTGGGCCTGCGCCGCTGCTGCCGTCAACATGCTCCAGTTACACAAGTCGCGCGCCGTGGTCCCGCGCGGTGCGGCATATTTATCACACGCACATTCGTTTCGAACAGATACCACCGCCACCGCCGCCCGCCTTCGTACCGTACCCCGTTGGGCTGCCTGCTCTCCCGCGTCAGACATTCCGAGCCGTCATCCTTCATACGTACAGCACAGGTACTTTCGTGTAGTCCACCTCCTACGTATATTCGGCTGCGTCTCCGGAAACCGCGGGCGCAGCATTTGCTAGTTGCTAGAAGCCTTCCATAGTCTAATACACATATAGATTCACAATATACGCACTTTAACTGCCAGTTCTTGCAGGTCTCTGCCTTGAATTGAACTCCGAGGGTGCGGAGTGCAGGCGGCGTGTACGTGTGCTTGATTGCGATGAAAACTTGTTGCGAACTGCTATACATGCATAAGCTCCATATATTTTTATCGGATGTGCCACTGCCTAGTGGTCATCGGAGGCACTCAGACCTCGGTGCACCTTGATGGTATCATCTCATCATGGAACACAGAAAGCCGTGGTAGGTGGAACATCTGTATCAGTCTGCAGCCAGGCCTTCGGTGTACCCCGAAGCCAGCTATCATGGTACTATGTATGTAGGCACCCAAGGTCGGACTTCGGTGTACCACATATGGTGGTAGCACCATGTATCATCGCCGTACCGTAGAGACCATGCAGAGCACACAAAAACCCGTAGACTTACTGCATCCTTACAGAAGTCGGGTGCTTTTTTGATGAACATGGGCACAATCCTACATACAGGAACGACGCCCGTCAGTAGCCTGTGAGGACAGCGGGAGAGTGCTTACAACCGGCATGCGTTCAACGTTCGGATGCTCACTTCTGAAGCGATACAAATTTGAACGGCTCGAGACTTTTATTTATTCAGTGACAACCGGGGAACGTTACCATGCAAACATCCGCCATCTCTGTGCATCCTGAGACCGCGTGCTTTGCGAGTGGATATGTGCGCAATTCTACTTACGGCATCCGCGCCCACCAATCGGGAGAGCGGGAGGGAGCTGTATATGGGCATGCATTCGAGGCTGAAGGTTCAGGATGCGACGCGGGAAGCCAACTGCTGAAGCGATGCAAGTTCGAGGCCTTTTATTTACAACCGCTGTCTTTACCGCAGACGACAGCCCCAGATCCCGAAGGTAGTGTACATGCGTCGGTATTACTTCCGTACAGATAGTCCGGCCCACGCGCCGTGTGTCTTCTCCTGATCACTGGATCCACGCTGCCACCGAGCACTCCCACCGGACCGTGGACGCAGCCACGTCCGCCTTCAACCCAAGAGAGCGAGTTTATGAGAGGTCGTCGGGGGAGACGTCGGGGCCGGAGATGACGGCCTTGATCACGGGCTTGCCGTCCTCGCTCTTGCCCGCGCGCGTCGTCTGGAACGCCTGGATGGCCTGGTCGAAGGAGAAGCGGTGCGTGACGAGCGGCTTCAGGTCGATCTTGCCCTGCGAGACGAGCGCGATCGCGAGCTCGTAGTCGCCCGGCTGCGGGAAGGATGCATGTCAGGTGAGCGGCGGGGTCAGGGAGAGGGCAGGAGGAGGAACGTACGCCGTAACGGAAGGAGCCCTTGAAGTTGATCTCCTTCACGAGCAGGGTGGTGACCGGGATCGTGATCTCAGCCTGTCCCATACCGAGCTGTGATTGTCCGTGCCTTAGCAGAGCCCTAGAATGAACAGGATACGGAGAAAGCACAAACCTGAATGAACGTGCCGCCGTGCTTTGCGATATGGATGCCCGTCTGGATCGAGACCTCCGCACCACTCGCGTCAACCACGACATCGATGCCCTGCGGCCCGCGCTCCGCGATCTTGAGCTGCTGCTTCATCGCGTTGGCGTTGCGCTCCGAGTACGCGAGCCGGCTCTCGCCCTGCTCGGGCTTCGGCGGCGTGTACGTCTCCGTCGCCGCGTACTTGGCCGCAAACTCCAGGCGCGAGGGCACAATGTCGACCGCGATGACGCGCGAGGCCCCAAGGGCGCGCGCGACGGCCATGCACAGCAGCCCGACGGGGCCCGCGCCGAAGACGACGACGGACTGGTTCGCGCGCAGCTGCGCGATGTTCGCGACCGCGTGGATCGCGACGGACAGCGGCTCCATCTGGGCGTGGGCGCAGGTGTGAGCGTGGGGCCCGGGGCAGGGACAGGAGGCCGGGACGTGGGAGTGCTCACCATCGCGCCATCCTCGAGCGTGAGGTTGTCCGGGAGCTTGTAGCACAGGTCCGCGGGGATGGGGTAGTAGCGCGCGAGCGTACCGTCGTACGGGGGCGTCGCCGCGAAGACGATGTCCGGGCAGAGCTGTGGGAGGGGCGTGAGCGGACAGGTACGGATGTCGGGTAGGGTGCGGGGGCGTACCTCGTAGCGGCCGCGCTTGCAATCGTGGCAGACACGGCAGGTCGCACCGGGCTCCATCGCGACACGGTCGCCGACCTTCAGGTTCTTGACCCCCGAGCCGACTGGGAGAGGAAAAAATAAGCTGGATGTATGATGCATTGAGAATTATCTGTGCGTTACCTTTGTGAACGATACCCGCGGACTCATGGCCAAGGACCTACAAGAAATGGTGAGATATGTACGAGGCAAACAACTTACGGCATACCATGGGCTTTTCGACGATGAAGTCTCCGATGCGGCCGTGGACAAGGTAGTGCACATCAGAACCGCAGATGCCTGCAGGCCGATGAGGTCAGATGGGTCGCGATATTCGTCAAAAGCCGAGACGTACCTGTCTTCTTGACCGCAATGAGGACCTCGTCATCCTTAACTAGAAGCACATCATATGCATGTCAGCTTAGCCTCGGGGAGATGACTAGGAGACGAGCGCACTCTCGGCGACGGGCCTCTCCTCGTAGGCGACGTCCTCGATCTTGCGCAAGACGAACGAGGGGTTGTTGGACATGGCTGAGGATGGTGAGGGGGGTAAGGAGGATTGTCGGGGAATGGGGAATCCGGTATGGGGTCGGCGGGGAGGTATTTGAGGGGGAGCGCGGGGTAGACCGGACCGGATGCGGGGGTGTCTGGGCCATGCTCATCTGACTGAGGGCAGGGGCCGGAAGAACGATGGACGGGGTCGATAGCGATAAATACTGCTCTTGCGTTGACGTCCGGTGCCAGGTTCGTTCGGTGCCCACCCGCCGTACAACGCCCCCGACTCTCAACAAGCTCCGGCTTGCGGGGGGCGTCCCGAGTCCCCGCACTCTGCAGATCAATTCTCCCCTGCCATATATGGTGCACCACCTGCCTTTTCCAGCTGCAACATAATTGCGAAGTGCGCGTGCAATTACCGAGGCCCGGCTAGCGAAGGTCTCGCTGAATGGCCGGGAATTGCAAGCGAGCGCGAACGTGTATGCATCGCGCTCGACCATGAGCAGGTTCAACCGGAGATGGCTCCTATCGCCTCTAACGTTCATCTGGGCAACCCACCATGAGATGCCCTACACCACGCTGCATCCAAGCGAAGCTAAGCAGTCTTCGCTGATGTCCAGATGATCCACGTTCTGGACGACGCGTTATATGTATGTAAACACGCGTGCGAAGGTCCCCGACGCGATAACGTTACAGCGAGCGGTAAAGCCTCCGTCTGTGTGTGCACTCACCATACTACGATCTATTCCCGCGCTTGTTTGTCTGTTCCCTCCAGCATTCCCGCGCCTCTCTGGCGTGTGGGTCGGGAATGGGGAGGAGGTGGGCGGGCTGGAACGCGTTTGCCACGTCGTGGGCGATTGACTCGGGATGTGAGAGAGGACATCGATGGGGCGCTTGATTGCCTGATCGGGGCTCCAAGCTTCCCCATTTATGTAATTCGAAGCGCTCACGCCATCCTCCGAAAATCCTCAAATACTGAGTTCTGTCCCTCTTTCCGACCCACACCCCTTCCCTTTCCCCCACCATCCCCCCGCTGTCTCTATCCGTTCTCAGAATGGTTCTCTCTAGCGTTCTTGGTTTCCCTCGTATCGGTATGTATTTTTCTTCATGTCTTGCCATGATCGATCGCCTCATATTCATCGCGTACCAGGTGCCAACCGTGAGGTGAAAAAGGCCGTCGAGGCCTACTGGGGCGGCAAGCTCTCCGCCGACGAGCTCACCAAGGCTGCTGCCGATGTCAAGAAGGCCAGCTGGACCAGCCTCAAGGAGCGCGGCGTCAACCTGATCCCCAGGTACGATACGCGAATTTGAAGATCGGAGGAGATCGACTGACATGCTATATACAGTGGTGACTTCACTCTTTACGACCACGTCCTCGACCACTCGGCCGCGTTCAACGTCATCCCCAAGCGTTACTTGGGCAAGGGCCTCTCGCCCCTCGATGTCTACTTCGCGATGGGCCGTGGACGCCAGGCTGATGGTGTCGATGTCCCCGCCTCCGAGATGAAGAAGTGGTACGTTTTATGATGCCGGCAACGCGCATATATGATGCTCACAGTGTTACACAGGTTTGACTCCAACTACCACTTTGTCGTCCCCGAGTTCTCTGAGGAGACCGAGTTCAAGCTGAACTTCAACAAGGCTCTCGAGGAGTACCGTGAGGCCAAGGACCTCGGTGTCGAGACTCGGCCCGTTGTTCTCGGCCCCGTCACCTTCCTTGCCCTCGGCAAGGCTGCCAAGGAGGCTCGCGATGGTTTCCAGCCCATCTCCCTCCTTCCCGCCCTCCTCCCGATCTACAAGCAACTCCTTGCCGCTCTTAAGGAGGCTGGCGCCGAGTCGGTTCAGATCGATGAGCCCATCCTGGTCCTCGACTCTGCTTCGCTCTATGAGAAGCAGTTTGCTCAGACCTACGCCGAGCTCTCCCCCGTTTCGCCCAAGCTCGTTCTGGCTACCTACTACGGTCGTCTTGACTCCAACTTGAGCTACGTTGCCAAGCTCCCCGTCGCCGGTCTTCACATCGACCTCGACCGTGCTCCTGGTCAGCTCGAGGAGGTCATCGCTGCCGTCAAGCCCACCAACCTCGTTCTCTCGCTCGGTGTTGTTTCGGGCCGTAACATCTGGAAGACCGACTTCCAGGCTGCTCTCAAGCTTGGTCAGAAGGCCGTTGAGGTCCTCGGCAAGGACCGCGTTATCATCGCGTCCTCGTCGTCGCTCCTCCACACCCCGGTCAGCCTCGCTGCGGAGAAGAAGCTCACCGCTGAGCAGAAGGACTGGTTCGCCTTCGCTCTCGAGAAGTCGTCTGAGATCGCTGTCATTGCCGCCGCCCTCTCTGGCTCCCAGGACGCCAAGGTCGCTGAGGCCGTCGAGGCTAACAAGGTCTCGATCACCAAGCGCCGTGAGTTCGAGACCAACTCCGATGCCACCGTCCGCAACCGTGTTGCCGCGATCACCCCCGAGATGCTCGAGCGCAAGAGCCCCTTCGCCGTCCGCAAGGAGATCCAGGCGAAGCAGCTCAACCTCCCCAAGTTCCCTACGACCACCATCGGCTCTTTCCCTCAGACGAAGGAGATCCGTCAGGCGCGTGCCAAGCACAACAAGGGCGAGCTCTCTACTGCCGAGTACGAGAAGTTCATCGAGCAGGAGATTGAGAACGTTGTGCGCTTCCAGGAGCGCATCGGCCTCGACCTCCTTGTGCACGGCGAGCCCGAGCGCAACGACATGGTCCAGTACTTCGGCGAGCAGCTCGAGGGCTTCTGCTTCACCCAGAACGGTTGGGTCCAGAGCTACGGCTCCCGCTACGTCCGTCCCCCGATCATCGTTTCGGACGTCAGCCGCCCCCAGCCCATCTCCGTTCGCTGGAGCAGCTACGCGCAGAGCGTCACCAGCAAGCCCATGAAGGGTATGCTTACTGGTCCCGTCACCATCCTCAACTGGTCGTTCCCCCGTGCCGATGTCTCCCGTGAGCTCCAGTGCAAGCAGCTCGCGCTTGCTCTCCGCGACGAGGTCGTCGACCTCGAGAAGGCTGGCATCAAGGCCGTCCAGGTCGACGAGCCCGCTCTCCGTGAGGGTCTGCCCCTGCGCAAGGCCGACTGGAACGCGTACCTGTCGTGGGCCCTGCCCTCGTTCAAGATCGCGACTGCCGGTGTCACCGACGCGCTCCAGACGCACTCGCACTTCTGCTACTCCGACTTCGACGACATCTTCCCGTCCATCCAGGCCCTCGACGCGGACGTCATCTCGATCGAGGCGTCGAAGAGCGACCTGAAACTGCTCAACACCTTCAAGCACTACGGCTACTCGAACCAGATCGGGCCCGGTGTCTACGACATCCACTCGCCCCGTGTCCCGTCCGAGGAGGAGATCAAGGATCGCCTCGCGGCGATGCTCGCCACCCTCCCCGGCGACCTCCTCTTCGTCAACCCCGACTGCGGCCTCAAGACCCGCGGCTGGGCCGAGACCGAGGCGTCGCTGGTGAACCTCGTCAACGCCGCACGCTGGGCCCGCCAGACGTACGCCTAAGCGCGTACGGCCTCGCGCTTCAACAGCGCCCGCGTTACGGTTCACCAGTAACTTATCGGCGCACTCTCAACGAGGTGTCCCGTCCTGTGGTTCCACCCCAGATGTTGTGCAGAAGTGTGGCGGATAAGCAGAAAATTGCGTAGCCGTGTGGGTGCCGGCCGGCCTCTGTGCCCCCGGGCGCGCCAGCCGATGTCAATGCGCGGACGCGCCCTGCGCCTTATGCGCGGGGCCGTCTGTCTGCAGTAGGCGCGGCGGCCCGGGGCGCACGAGCCATTGGCCAGTCGTTCCGTCGTCTGCGCGACGGCGGCGGCTCGAGCTTGGGGAGTGGTTGGGTTTTTGCGGATGGATGGGCGGATTTCAACAATCCATAAAACGCGCCTCAACGGCGCCGTTGTGTAGCCTACCACGAGACGAGCATGTACCCCCGCGATGATATTAGCCCGTAATTATGACCATCATGCGTTCAGATGTACTATGGTGCGACAGTAGTGTGCTTTCGCAAGTGTTGGTGACTGGGTAACGCAAACGGTTTTTCTAAGGGGTACTGGTACGCCGTGTATGGTGATGACATCGCGAATGTGGGCCGGTCATGGAAGTGGTATCGTCACAGCTATCGTAAATGTAGATCAAACAGCGGCGGAGTAGATGAACGTAGCGTACGGCAGTGTACATGTCCGCCCCTCGAGAATACGGAATACAAAGGAATTATGGCAAGCCAAAGCCTGGACTGACGAGCCAAGAAAGGGCAAATACTATCATAGGGGCGGCGCGAGATGCTCCGCGGGCGGAACCACCATCTCGTCGGCAAAATGCAGCGACCGAGCAGAAGGATTGCGCTCCGCGGCCGGAATTTGAGTCTCAGACTCTGCCTTCAGCCTGTTCTCGGCGTGTCGTGCCCCATCCGTGTCCGCGTCCAGCTCCGCCGCCTGCAGCCTCTCCGTGTCCTGCGCGGTTGCCATCCCTTTGTCCAAGGAGGACGGCTCGGCGATCGGTGCAGGCGCGGGCGGGGCAGCGGACACGCTTTCGGGGCTCTCGCCGGCCTCCTCGACGTTGATGGTGGGCACGCTGCCGTTGCGCGCGGGCTGCTGCGGGTCGCGCTCCATCTGGAGGGCCATGCGGAGGCGTTCCTCGACGACCTCTGTGCGCCGCGTCTTGCGGCCGCCCCAGTAGATGAGTACGCCTGCGATGATACCGGCAACCTGCACGGGGAGGAGAGGGTGTGTAAGGGGAGTTGCGAACGATGCGAGGTGCGACTACTCACGAATGCGGCCGGGAGGGTCGTTCCGGTCGTCCACGCAGGTCGCTGGAACCGGTCCAATCCCCACATCGTACCGCTGAGGAGGATTTGGAAGATCGAGTTGAGGTCGTTGCAGACACAGATCCAAAGCGCAAGACTGTGAAGCGAGTCAGCACCTGTACAGGTTGGTCACCGTGCGTGTACTTACTTGATAGGGAACGCCTAGAGCGATGTAATCAGCATGGAGCATCCATTGTTGAAGCCAAATTGCACTTACCCGGTGGGTTTGTGTGCCGTGCGGTCGGTACCATGTTTGCGAGGCCATGAACTTATGCTGCTCTATCGTTCAAGTTAGCCAAGCCAGCCAGAAAAGACGCTAGATGAGGGACGTACGATAATGTAGGTCGATCTGCTGCTGCTCAGTAAGAACGTGGACGTAGTTCGGGTCGTACACCGGGTCCGGTAGATCGTCGGCGTCGTAGAGCTCTGGTAATCCAGCCTTCGCTCGCAGTTTCACGACCTTGCGCTTATAGCGCCAAATCTTGATTATCCCTGGAGAATGCGTCAACTCTGGGAGCGCTCGGGAAGGTGTTTGAATGTGCTCACGGTAGGTGTCCATAACTCGAAACGGAATGAAACCGATACTAGTCGCCGTGAAGAGGCCTGTGGAACGTCCATATGTGAAAAGGCAGGTATGACATGCAAGTGGAGTGCAACATACCCGTCTCCACCTGCTGACAGAGCTCGACCCAGAATCCTTGAGTGTATTCGTTGTGAAGGTTGATGAACTTGGCGAGGAAGAAGACAATCCCCGTCCCCCAGAACACTACGCGCATTCGGTCAGTAGGCGAGAGAAGTTTTGGAAATGGTCAACATACCAACATTAAACCCATAGAATGCGACGACGATCTACTCAAGAGAGGTTACAACACATTTTCGGAACACACGATGAACAAACTCACTCCGAGCGCTGTATCAGAGAATGGTGAGTCGATTTTCTGGCGTGTCTGGTGATAGTACTCACGGGTCTTGGTGAAGGCCCAGACACCTTGCATGATACGCCTGAACTTGTCTCGCTTCCTGAGAACGTCTTCCACATGCTGGTCGAGGGCATCTTCATATGCTTGGTTATCTTCTTGTGCTGCACCCTTCTCCGGGTCGCTTTGCTTTGATCTTTTCTTCTTTCGGAGGCGTGGTAGTACAACAACAGGTTTACGTGAATAGAATGACAAGGGGGGTCTGCAAGAAAGTCAGCCGAAGTTCGCGGAGATGAGATTCGGTACAAACATAACGATGGCGTTTGCAGCATTGGTAAGAGTAGATACGGTAGATATCTGGGGGTCTGCGCGAGGTTGGGTTCAATATTGCTCGCGCCGAAAGTACTGGACACTCACCAATAACGTCTAGGTGTTCGACAATGTCGTCATGGTGGTGGGCGTTCGAGTTGAGATCCTCGCGTTCATCAAGTTGCTCGAGGGCGAGGCTGATTGAGCTGCTTCTCCGGTCCTGGTCGTCTTCGATAGGAACGCGGAGGTCCGCTTGCTGACCCTCGACAGTATAACTCCCCGCGTGATTCCTCTGGTAGCTGTGAGACCTGGAGCTCTCTCCAATGTCGGAGAGTTGTCGTGGCGGGGCCGGGGCGGCCGCAGAGCGTAATTGCGGAATGCTCCTCGTCGTTGAAAAGATATGTTGTGAAACCTTGCTCGAAGCACTGGGTCGGCAAGCAGGCAGATGCCCTCCATTCACAAGGGGGTCGCTCGCGCGCGTCGGTGTTTGGCGGAGGTCCGTACAGGAATCCTCCTGGGACGGCTGGGTGAAGAGGTGCGAGACGAGAGACTGAGAACGCGGTCGGCCTGAGGGTTGGGCATCGTTGATAGACTGGTAGCCTTGACCTTTCTTGACGCGAACGGAGGGCATCGCCAGCGGGTAGCGGGCGGAGTGCGACGGCTAGCGATCAGCTAGGGCGGATGCGTGCGGGAGGATGAGAGGCGAAGGAGAGGGGTGGAGCGGACTGGACTTGCACCGGCACCGACTGTCTCCTGCTGCTCGCCATATGAATTTCGTTTGCGATGAAGTCATTGAAAGGCTTGGCGCTGGCGTCTAGATCTATAAGTAAATTCTTCCCACGCTTACTCGGTCCGTAGCCGGCTGCCGGCTGTCATTCAGAAGTTGTAACACACGTTTCTATCCCCTGCCGTACGTTATGACATGTGCATCTCTATGCGACATACGCACCACCACATACAAACGTCATGAGAAGCAGCGAAATTGCATTGTGTAAGTACTAGATGATGAGCGAACGACGGACATAAGTTACAGAGTGATTACCATGAACCTAGCATACATTTCCTATACATGTTCCTACGCCTGGAAGCTGGTGCGTGAGCCCTGGCTCTCTGTCTGAGATGACGACGGTTCGGTCTACGTATGAGGTCAATCACTTAATGGAACAGGAGGGTATGATGTTAATGACGTACACTTGTGGAGGTATCCGAAGAGGCAACGCTGTCCTGGCTATGCGTGTGTTTCCGCTTGAACAGACTGATGGCACGCGTGCGCATACCAGGCTTGGGGGCTTTCGGCGCACGTATCGTGTCAGGCTCAGACGTCAAGAATGGCAGGTCCGAGCTCATGTTCGGCAGTGGTGGTCTGACCGCGATGTCCTTCGACTTCCGGGAGGGGTCGCTTGCAGCTGTTGAATTGCTACGATGCAGACCACCAATCGACGAGAGCAGTCGCGGTGTGGTCGGTCGTGTCGGTCGGTCGTGTCCCGTATCCTTCTTCGATGCGATCCACTTCGTCTTCGTGATCAGCTCACGCGCGACAGGAAGTACCGGCACCAGCGGCTGTTGGAACGCCACTTTGACCCAGCCGCGCCAGTTTCGACCCGAGGGGATGAATTGGTCGACCAGCTCCTCGAACTAAAGATACCCGTCAGTGACACGCTCGGACGGAAGCTAAAAACAACATACACTCCACGTCTGGTTGCGGTACTCCAGGTCGCGTGTCCTGATCCGGGCGTCACGGCAGAGGAAGGAGTCCTCCTTCGCGATGCTCAGTAGCAGATGCAGACTGCGGAAAAATCAGCACTCAGGCCCGGCGCGTAGACTGCAGCCCGGCTCACCTTGCAACCTTGACCCGCACGAAGGTCTTCTGCGACGCACGCGTCTTCATCTCCGCCGCATCGTCGGTCTGCTGCTTCAACCGGTCCGACTTATCATGCGTGCCTTTACCCGACGCCGACGACTTCGACAACGCGAGGGCATCCGTCGACTTCGCTTTCAGCGCGTCGCTCGAGCGCGTCCGCTGCAGCATCCTTGGCACCTGCAGCGAGTCCTGCCTTGCCGAATTCCTGAGATCCGTGAACGAGCGCGACGTCCCGAGTCTCCGCAGCGTCGGCGCGGCGAGTCGGCTCGCATCGAGGGACTTGCGTGGGGGAAGGTCAAACGATGCGTGCCGCGGCGAGTCCGTATATGTCACCGCGGGCAGCTCGTCCGGCTTCATGAACGCCTCGGGCACCGCGAACGACTCGGTCTCGGCGGGCGTCTGGTTGCGCGTGCGCCGCGCAGGCCAGAGATACTCCATGATCTTGCGGCCCACGCGGATGTCGATCTGCAACCGCATGGGGTGGAGCATCAGCTCGAACTCCTCGTAGATCGTGATGCCGCCCACGGGCGGCAGCACTGTCCAGTCGGCGAGTAGGAACAGCTTGCGCTGTGACAGGATGAGCATGCGATGTCGGGATAACAGCTAAGTGACACATACTTTGACAAGAGGGTGCGTCGACGGCTCGTCATACTTGGAGAGGATCTCGGTCCATTCTGCATCGGCAGCGCCATCGAATGCCTGAAGGTCACCCACCGAAAGCTTGTTCACCGTCGAGCTGTCGTGCCGGCTCAGCCAGTAGAAGTCCGTGCCGCGCACAGCGAGCTTCGCGAGCAACTGGTCGTGTCTATCCAGCATCCGCCACGAGAGCTCCTCGGAGGACGCATGCAGGAGCAGGGCGCTCTTCTGGTCGGACTGGTCGCTCGCCTTGTCCTGCGCGAGCTTGATCGCGTCGAAGATGAGGTTGAGCTCCTCGATGAGCAGCAGGATGTGTGCCTCGATCTTAAGCTCCTCGACGCGCCCCGGATTCCCGAACCCGCGCAGCTTCTGCTCCGCCTCGCGCTTCGTCTCGAGCGCCTGGCGCAGCCGCTGCTGCATGTTCGCGACGACGTCCGCGGAGGAGGACAGGTTCGTGAAGTCGTAGCTGAAGAGCATGCTCTCGAGCTTCTCTGCGCGCGTCTTGTGCGCGGCGTCGCTGAAGAGCACGAGCTTGGTGACGATATTCGAGATCGCTTGGAAGTGGCGGTCGTTGGCGGAGACGGTGAAGCGCGGGACGTGCAGCCGGATGAGGTCCTGCGTCAAATGTCAGTCCTTTTCTGTAAAGAATACCGGAAGCGTGTACCGTTTGATTTTGCAGGTGCGCGTGCACATGTTGACTGGTCTTGACCACAGACGTGACGTCGTTCCGAAGACGAAGACGGTTGAACTTGTCATATTGGAAGGTAGCATCCGTCTGCGGGAACAGGCGATCGAAGTCGCTGTTGTCCGCTCTCAAGTCGATGAGCACCTCAAGAGGAACATAATCCCTGCCAGATGTGTTCGTCGCAGAAGGCGAAAACGTCTGTAAACCAGTAAGCCACGCAAAGTTCCTATGGTGCATGTACTGATCAGGAAGTTGTCGCATTACGAAGCTTGAAGACAGTGTCGCACCTGTTCATGATCTTGCCGCTGATAGGGTCGTGTATATTTGCGTTGTCCATAATGGAGAACGTCTTCAGCTTGCCTTGCACGGCCGCAAGCACGCAGACTGATTCCGTGTCCGCGTTCGCCCTAAGAACGATCTGCGGCTTTAGCAGCAGGCAGAAGTGACCCTTCCTCGGTGACACTCCTTCAGCCCAGCCATGCAGGGGATCAACGAACGCCGGTAGCTTCGACACCGTTTCTGGAACGAAGTCGACAGATGGCGACGTCCCACCATCGCCGACAAGAAGCTTCTTGACCGCATTGGCAGCAGCCTGCGCGCTGGCTGCCGCCCCCTTGTGCTTCCCGGCTTCGTGCTGGATCTCCGTGAGCGCCACTTGCGCTTGATCACGAATGAACTTGACAGCGCTGGGTAGAGTTGAGCACGCTGTACTGGATGTAACAAGAGCAAGGACGACTTACCGCGTGGCCATGTGGTACTCGATACCTCGCCTCGTCCGTGAACAATAATAATACTGCATCATGATCTGCGCAGGATGTGAGAAATGCCAGCCAAGTAAACATGGAGAGCTCCTCACATCTCGTATAGCATTGTCCATGATGATATGCGGACTGTGGACCTGGTACACATTGTCGTACCCGGCCCACTCGTCTGGAGATACCATATCCGCAGGCATGTAGTAACTGGACGTGCCGTTCCTTGTGGACGCTTGAGAGGCCATGTCAACTTGTCGCAGTTGGGAGATGTAGCCCTCGAGTAGGTTTATCATCCGTGGTCGGTCGTTCGTAGTATGAGTATGGTGCTGTAAACAATCTCAGCCCGTGGAACCGCACGCTTCAAAGATTTACACACCTCATCGTGTGCGAAAGGTCCTGATTCTTCGTGCCTCTGCCAACGGGGTTTATTCTTCTCCTCTTCCGCCTTCCGTCTCAAGTGCTCGACGCGCGCTGAGGCGAGTTCCATCTGGATCTTGTTCACAGCTGCGCGCGGTTCAGTGAAAGTGCTGCTGAGTTACATCGAGTCGACTCACAAGGTTCCTTGCCAAGCAGGCAGACGTGTGTATCCTCCGCTCCGAACTTACTCTTATCGGACGGTTTGTCTGGACCTTCCGGACCATGATCATCTACACGCTTGAAGTAGGTGAACCGCGGACATGATACTGCTGGAAGTAGATGGATATCAGGTGGCGACGGATTATCCTGCTCGAAGATCGCGAAGTCGTCCATATCGACCCAGCTGGAATCTAAGTCAATTGGAGTGAGGTCGTTCCGGGTACGGTAGTTGCTGCCCAGTGGGGAGTTCTCAAGAGGTGTGCATTGCTTCAAAGGGTCCGGGAACACGGCAAGCATAGCACGGAGGTCGAGGCCCTTCAGGACAACTTCAATGGCATAGAACGGCCTGTGGTGAACGGTTTTGACGCCACCCTGGGTCATCTCGGATGTCGCTGTGTCCCGTTGGTGCATGTCCGCGTGGAACTCATCGATCAGCGCCTTCACTCCGACGAACGGCGTAACTCCGTCGGCCCACGCTTCTTGAGAGTTATCGACGTAGACATGCGAGACGAAGATCCTAGGCACGGAGAACATGTACTTGAGCGTGGCGAGATGCTGCCCTAGCTTAGGAGAGATAGGTCGTTTCCGCGGGTAGAGTTGGCCTTGCCGGATCGGAAGAGATAGAGCGCTGTTGAAGAGCGACCACCAGGACCAGAAATGCGAGAAGACCTCAGGAGAAAGGTGGAAGTTGCTAGGTCGTAGCTGGGAGGTACGGTCGAGGCCCGACGTGAGGGATATCGACATATGGATGAAGTCGGAGCGGAACCCGTTGTATGAGTCCTGCGCGGACTGTATGCAATTGTTAGCAGTCCTCAGACACCGAAACCGGCGAAAGAGTCACCTTGATCTCAGGTACTGTGTCTTTGTACTCCAACTTCACGTCGTAATGAGGCTTGAACTTGAACAGTCGGCACTGACGGTCAAAGGGCTTCCCGCTGCACTGGTCGCACTCTGGTCCGCACGCGCGTTCCAGGGCGAAGCCGACACCGAAACAAACTCCGGAGCGCAATTTGGCGCAAACCGTTTGGGCTTTCCGCATTATGGCGCCGGTGGGCGCCGCTTGCGTGATCCCATCACCATAAGAGTCCTCGATGCTGTTACACAAGTCAGGATGGGCATGTGGATCTTGAAGGGCATGTAGGACGCACTTTGGGACAATGACAAGCATACTGTCACTCTTGACCTGGAGAAGCTCTCCGGCATCGTTAGGCTGCCCGACCAGCAACGCCGGGCTACCTTTCCAGCAGAGGGCAAATCCAGCCCCATATCCGCGCAGTTCGTATGGGTCCCGAGAACCTGAGTTACAGTTAGTAACTATTGTCGTCATGCGCAGTTGAAACACACCTTTCATGTGCAAATGGACCTCGTTCACGAAGTTGACCTTCATCCGCCAGTGGAAGACCAATTTCAGCTGCGATATCGAAAATGTGGTGAGCCGATGTATCTCTTGACCGCTATGTGATTTGGAAGCATACCTTGTCCCAGAAACCGACAGCAGGAGAACTATCGCGAGGGGCGTGCGATAGGGTATCGATGATACGCATGAGATCCTGCGTCGCAGCACCGTAGCTGACGCCCCAAGAGAAGTCCGTAACGCCATCAGTGATAACGCGGATCGTCGGACTCGCGTATGACTTGACAGGCATCAGGGTCTTCGGTATGCGCACCGACAGGGGTGCTGCCCCATATAAGCCGCTATGTTCCTTCACGATCTCGCACGAAACCCATTCTACCGATCTGTCAGTACCCATCTCCTCCGCGATGACGATGTCACTGTCGAACTCCAGCGCAGGCAGGATGCCTTTTGAGTGTTGGGGTATATGGAGCAGTGGGAGCGGGTACTCGCGGTAGGCCAGTCGCAGAGAGGTGGCCTTGAAGTGGATATGCAGGGGTATGAGGAGGGAGAAGGTGGTATCCAGCGGGAGTCCGTCCCCTGCTCGATGCAGGTATTCGGGCAGCGCGTCGTATGGGAAGGAGGGAGGCGTGATGGAAAGCGATAGGCCCTCTATCGCGAGACGGACCAAAGGGGGCACGGGAGGAACTCGATTCACGCGGACCATATCGTTTGAGCCATCGTCGGTAATGCGCAGAGAGCCTTCGTGAGCGTGTAGGAAGGACTCTTGTCTGTCGATCTGGTGAGCGCGCGCTGCCCGGTACGCTGAACACCACGCGACAGAATGGACTTGGTGGAGACGTTGCCGAGCGTCGGAAACCGAGACGGTGTGCTTCGGCGTGAACTGGAAGTCAGAATCTTCGTTACGAGACACCGATGCGGCTACCGGTTTGGGGGCGACGATAGTCTCCACCTTTGCTTGGAACGCATCTTCTCGCTCTTGTCGAAGACGTGCAGCATCGAACCCGGTGCGCCAGATTAGTCCCAGCTTGGCTTCGAGTTCGTCATCTGCCGCTTCCACCACCAGCCTTCCCAGGTCGATCTTGATATTAGGCACATGCTTCGCGTCTTCTTCAGGGGGAGAAGGCGGGTCCTGGTACTTGCTCGTAGCCACCATACGTAGCAAGTGCTTGACGCTCTTCACGGTGAGGTTGATGTCCAGGATGAAGTCGGCCAGGATGAAGTCGAACGGAATGCGCAAGCGGCCGCTGTCTCCCTTGACTTTGATCGTTAGCGGTGTAGTGTCTGGATCCACCGTTATACGCCAACGAGGAAGTCGGGCGAGCTCCTCCCATTCTTGGTGCTCGACGCCATCGCGAGACACAGGGACGGCAACGGCCAGGAGGACATGATCCCACCCTACAGCGACCACTCCACTGGGGGCGACATGACACCACACCGAAGACATACGTACGAACATTCGGCTCGACTGCGGGAAGCTCCAAAGGAGCTGGAGACGGTGGAGATGGCATCGAACGTCGACGGTGATGGTTGGCGAAGGGCGGGTGGGGGCAACGGGTGGTTTGGGGTGATGAGACAGAAGGGACTGGAGTGTGTGTATGGCGAGCAAGGCGTTGTAGATTTGGGCGAGGTTCATCACTACCCTGATAGTAGGGACGGCCACCGCAACTTCGCAGCTGTCCAGCTCGTTCGGACGGGGGCTGCCGTTGGGTCGATAGCCGGAGAAGATCACGTCCGTCTCAACGTTCGCCACATGCAGGAACTCCAGCGAACGGTGCTGCGCGCTGCTTTCACTTGTTCCGTATGGATCGTCTGCAGCGAAGGGCGTGGCGAACGCATCTCTGAGGACGATGTCCCAAAGCGAAAGCTGGACCGATGCTCGGACTAGGTCGCCATCCTCCGAGGACCCCGATTCCTCCGCAGCTCGTAAGACTTGTTCGGCGGGGAGAGCGAGATGTACCCGTTGTTCCCCACGCGAGAGGATAGGTGTTGTTGCGTAGCGATGAGATGGCCGTAGGGCGCAGTAGGTGAGGGAGATTCCTGTGCGCGCTGCTAGCCCCCGGGAGATGTTGAGCGCGTCCTCGGGGGCCAGATCCGGAGAGGTCATGAACACCATGACGCGTCCGATCGACAGGGATGCTGAGAGACCGAACGGCAGCTGGTCTAGTAAGCGGCGCGAAGGCTTTGCTGGCTTCTCAGTTGGTGGCTTCCCAGTGCGCATCACGATGCAGGCAAGGGCTTTGACTACCTCAGGTTGCCAAAGCTCGAGCGAGACGGCCTCGGTGGCCACCTGACATTGCGCGAATACGGACGCGACGTCGACCGCTACGACTCCAGAGGCTTCGTCCACAAATTCACCTCGGCCGTGTCCGGCGCCACTCAGCTGGACAGAGTCAAGCTGCAAGAAGGTCTCGTTCGGGCTCACTGCAGGATGAAGACTCTGTGGACGAGCACCCCGCAAGTGCGCGTCGGGTCCGAACCAGATTTTGACAGAGGTACGATCCAGCTCTAGACCGTACGCGAACTCCATATTGAGGCCCATGTAGTCGCGAGGCACGTCGCCGAAGCTGCGATCCGGACGCGAGGAGAACTGCGATGTGATAGAGCCGGCGAGGCCGCCGCTCCTTGCTTCTAAGACGAATGGCTCCTGTTCTCCTTCACGTGTCGGGGAAATGAGGCGCGCAGATATAGCACCGACACTAAACCCGAGTGAAATCCGAGGGACCGGCGCGAGCAGTGGAGGGAGGAGTGGCCGGCCGTGGACAGTCTTCTCGACAGAGCGTTCCCCGCTAGAGTACTTTCCAAGCATGTCCAGACGTTCTGTCACAGCGAGTATGCCTAGCGTAATGTTGGATACGAGGAGTTGCGCGTTCGGATCGCCCGTGAGGAACGGCGAGCCCTCCAGCCAAGGAGAGGGCCATCGCGAGACTAGAGAATCCCATCGGAAAGTGTCCAGGGTCACGAGCCGCATGTGGTCCATGAGCTCGCCTACGCCGTTCCTGTCGAGCGTGAGCTGGTCAGCCGAAAACTCTATCGTGTATGAGTCTGTCGACGACCCCGCAAGCGGAGAGCCTATGCCTGAGCCGAGCCACTGCTTATGCATGCTGTTATCCGGGTGGCTGAGTCCTACGACAAGGTGAACTTCGTCGACGGACGCGAGAAGGACGGCAGGCGTATCTCCTGGAGTTGCCTCTGGCTGGAGGCTCGCGGTGCATTTGGCAACCTTCACTTGTACGGCCTTGATATATGACGCATATGCTACACGTTTCTGAAGACGGCGTTCTACAATGAGTCCAATCCCTGGCCCCGCCTAACATCACACTCACGACGGCGGACGGTGGCTTCATCTTGATGTCTTGACTCTGCCGGACGGCCCATTTCCAGCGCATATGTGCCTGTCCCGTATTATGAGTACACGGCACGCAGATGATATATGATGTCACCATACTGATAGCGAACCCATGAAAGGGGAAATAGGGGATAATGGAGACTTCCAACCTGAACCAGGCGCAGGATGCTTGGACATCCGCGACCGATGTATCGCCGCTAGTGCAGCAGAAGCCCTGTCCTTCGCCACCCGGTTTTCCTTGAGTTTCTTGAGAACTCTCTGGATCACATCCACCTGCGTGTTCACCGTGCCAAAGTCCAGGGATGTCTCTACGCTGCGAGGCACCACGCCTTGGTGCGGATTGAGCTGGGCCGAGACAGACAGCTGTATGACTGGCAGGTCGAGGAAGACATGGCCTCTATGGCTGCCTGAACCAATATGAGCGGAAGCCGTGTCGCTGTATGCGTTACTCACCGGCGAACAATTCGCTGGTTGCGTCTACATAGCCCGCAACACTCTTGACCTGCAGGTTGACGGAGGCGGTTACCTGAGTCGCACCCCACGCACGGTCCCAGGTCCGTCGGACGCTCCCCTTCACCCGAGCGTTCCAGTCTGCCACGCTAGCAAACCGCCTATGTCCCATGGGTGGCTGTTTCGTGCCATTTGCGACGGCAATCACGGTCGGCCGATAAGCAAGACAAACACTTGTGTGGAGCTTTGCCTCTCCGATTGAAAAGTTTACGCCCGGAAGTGTCGCGTGAGTGAGGACTGCAGAGTCGAGCTCGAAGTCGACGACGTGGGTGATTGCAGGGAGGGCGCGGATCCCCAAACGCAGCAGGTAGACGAAGAATGATCGTATCGCTGGACGGAAGTACGGGTCGAGCGCAGTGTAGACAGAGGAGAGCAAGAGCCACAGGATGCGGCGGACGAAGCGTGACGGGTTGGCCTTGCTGCGCTTGCGACCGTTCTCCGAGGACGGCCTACGTATATGTTCGCCGGCATGGCCATCCAGTGCGAGAGACACCCCTTCGACCTTGACCGAGAATCGACTTGCTTGGCCCGGTGACGGCCTGTGGTAAGAGAGTCCGACGCGTTCTACCTTCCACGTGCCACTTCCGGCCTTGAAGTATATGCCACGGATGGAGCGAAGGCTCACGCTCCGTATGCGCAGGCGTCGCGAGACGAGCCTGACGATGGTAGGTCCGATGTACGTCCGAAAGAGCAGGGAGAGCGTGAGGATGCGCACGACCCAGACGAGAAGCGTCGCGCCGAGCGATGGCTCCTTGAGGGGCTGCAGAAACAAGACATGGATGATGAGGTTCCACACGAAGAGAAACGGCATCTAGTCCCTGCTGAGGCCAAGTGTGTGTATGTACGTCGAGAGTGACGGTGAAGCGTGGTCGGATGGGGCGTTTGAAGGAGCGTGGTCGTCAGGAGATTGTGGGCGTGCGCATATAGGCAGCAGACGACGAGATGAGAGGTGTCACAGATGTGTTCGTCGGGATTATGATGTGGGCATGAATATGTTGGGGTGAGCGCAGGAGAGTGCAGACTCGGCACGCGGGCGGTACGCCGACGCAGCGTTGTCCGGGCGCATCGGGACAGCCACGTGGATTATATATATTCATGATCTCCCTGGAGTCTGACACGGTGCTGCAGTGCACGCGTCTTTGTGCTAAGTTCCAACGTTCCTTCAGCGTTCAACAGTAAATCGTACATCTGCCAAGTACTTGCGAGCGAAATCAACATCATTGTTATGTACATCTCCGCCCCACACAGATGCAACTCTTGCACATATTCCCGAGCGGCGATGTACGGCCAACCTCGGCTTTGTTGTCCAAAATTGCGCCGCTCTCGCGCGAAACCGGCCGCATCGTCAACGACTCGGAGCTGTCGGTCATGACCACCCATCTTCCGAGTCCAAATCCAGAACGCTAACAACACCTCAGCGAGCTTTTGCCTATACAAGCGGGGCACACTCACCACTCCTCGGATTCTCTTCGTGCGGGGGCATACGCAGAGAATGTGAACGTTTTGCCGACGAAACGTCCGGGATTGAAGACATGACAGCCTTCGTATGTCATCTGATATCGGTCGTATCTATCTGCGAGGACCACCTGTAGCGAGCGGGATTAGCTTCTATAATGCGGGTTCTCGCAACTAAACTTACGGCGGTCGGTAAAGGGTATAGACGGAGTGTGTGGTCATATTCGGCGAGCGTGGGTTCGATGGACACCGTCACCGGCATGAGGTGGCTTTGGTCTAGGACAGTTTGCACGAGCTATCCCTGCCGTTAGTGCTTTGTTCTAGATGCCATTCTCAAAGAACTCACGTAGCGCTTTAGATCATCGTTCTTCACGTCGGGCTTCACTCCGACCAAGTTCCGGAGCATCCTCGACATCAGGTCTTCTCTGAATACGACTATCTCTTGCTCGAAGAACTTGATTCGACACGGGTTTGTGGCGAAGTGAACATTCGGCAAGCGCGACTTCAAACGCGAGACGAATGAGGATAGTAATGGTCTTCGTGGTAGCACCGAGTTCATCGTCACGTCCAGCGGGCCGGGGACCATGACGAAGTGTGTACTGCGAGTTATTAGAGGGTAGCTCGCTATGACATCGGCGAGAGCGTCGAAGTTCTCTGCAGGATTGTTAGCATGTATGACGAGCGGTCGCAGGTTTATGAAAGGCACCAGCCTTGGTATCGGCGGACCTCACGCCCGTTCCCTTGGGGTATTCCGACGCTAGTGAAGTTGCCGCAGAGAACGATCACCTTCGGGATGAAACTATTCTCCATACAATTGTCGAACAATTTCCGCAGCCCGAGTAGTGTTTCTGGCCTGTCGAGCCATACATCGGAGAGGACGAAGAATCTGAGGTCGGCCAGTTCCAGCTGTACCCGGGTAGCCAATTGTTTCTGGAAGAGATTTAACATCGACCAAGAATAGATGAGAGACAGCCTACCTCTTCTAATAGCGTCGTGGCTCCTTTCCCCAGAAAGTCTACGTGACCAAAGATGGAACGCGCAGTCTCTCGACTTTCGCATGGTGGGTGTCCGATGGCAATTACAAGCAGCGTTCCGTCTTCCGTATAGTCTCCTTCGACAAGGGCTAGGCAGCCTTCTGTAAACAAGCCTTCACTAGGTTGCTCCTGCGCTAGGCGTCGTAAGCGACCGCACAGTTCAATAAACTATCATACACACAAGTTGTGAGAAGTCGAGTTCCACCAGCCCGTCCGGATCTTCAAGGCAGAGCTTTCCCTCTTTTGAGTGGGTCAACATCCCGAAGAGTAGGAAGCGGTCGCCGGCACGCCCTAGGAGTTGCTTTGTCGATCTGAGCTAGGAAGTAGGTTGAGCTGATTTCACAATGCACTATGGCAGTATGCGCCCTACAGTTAGGAGATTCTCGCGATCTTTTGAGGGCAGAGTTGAGGGAGAGAAGTGATCATTCCGCAATACGCATTGCTTGATGACATTCAGCCTATTCCGCATGGCCATAACCCTAGAGTCTGCAGTTCCGGAGGATGTCAAAGGCCCTGATGCTCTGAGAGGATGCTCTCAGTTTGTGTTTATCACGCAATGTAGGGTCGAACTCACCGCTCAAACGTGCTACGTTCGCTTGACCAGTTCCAAGACGGCATCTCGAACGCGTCTATAACATATAAATGGTGATCGGGGTCTAAGACCGCGTGCTCTTGCGCCCCTTCGTTGTCTCCGCTCTGAAATGCTTCGTACACTCTGTTCAGGACATCTAGCGAGACTTTCATCTGCGCGTCTGGTAGGGGTGAGACGCATGCGGCCTTTTTATAAAAATGAGCTTACCATCCTGCTTGTTGTACTCCTTCGCCATCCATTCCATAGAGAACTCGACTTCCTCGTCCGCGATTTCATGGCGGTCAAGAAGTTCCTCCAGAAACTCCAAGGACTCCGGGCCGAGGGAGTGCCCGTATTTCCTAAATACCTAAGGGTATGTGAGGCCACAACCCTTTGACCCTTCCCGGAAGAGTTACCTTGATGATAACTTGTCTGCGGTCCGTCATCACAGTACTTGGTGGGCTGAAGAGGCTTTGCCAAGGGCTTCGGCGGCGATGGGCAGAAAGTCAAGTCTAGTGAGATTGAGCTCTCCAGAAGTTATGTTCAAGCAGCAGGCGACAGGTCTCCGAAGCAGTATTGAGATGTGGTGGTGGTGGTGGTGGTGGTGGCGGCGGCAGAGAGAGAGGGACGAGTCGGACTCGGGGTTGACCGAGACACAGACGCGTCGACGCGACCGTGACCGTGACGACGCTTACGCTGAGCGTAACGCGACGCGTCAAGCACCAAATCGGGCCTCCTTCCGGCTTACGGGCCGCCCTGTGGTGGCGCAGAGTCAGGGCCACTCAGGCTTGAGCAGGCCCACCAGCAGGCTTGCTTGTGCACCGCGATTGGCCTCCAAAGTTCAAACTATCTGCTGCAACGACCTTGCTTCATACTGTTATCCTCTGCGCTAGGCTATCTTCTTACTGGGAAATATCTGTGGGCTAGGCTCAGGCAGAGAGGATGTTCTCTACGCTCGAGCTTGATGTTCGGCCAGGTTCCGGCTTAGGGATGTTCGAGATAGGTGAGCACTTGATTTATGCGTGCATTGGCATGCACTAACACTGAACTACAGGGACATCCCTGTGGAATGTACTCGATACATTGCGCAGTCTGCAGCACTTCTTCCCGCAGGTCGACGTGAAGTATGACCCCGACTCCCCTACCACACCCATTATCCTGCACCTCAGACCGCACCTAGACCTACTATTCTCAGGCCATCACCAAAGGCTACACACAATATCCATAAAGAAACTACGTGATCCGAATCCACCACTCACCCTGACCTACAAGACCTCCGTGCTCTCGTCGAGCGAGGATGCGCTCAAGAGAGTTGGAGTGAGTCGGATGTTCGGGCCAACATATCCTGGAGATGACCTACGCTACCCTGGGGTGTCGTTCAGCTTTGAGGAGGAATCCAGGGGAGCCGCTCCGAAGAGTCCGACTATTCCGGACGATCGACACCAAGAGGTCAAGCGCATCATCATTTCGCAGAAGAACCTGGACGGCGAACCCAGGGACGCACTGGATGAGGTCAAGGAATGTCCAGCCATGGCAGGCGATCTGTCTAGAGCAGTGGTCAAGGTGAACCGCAACATCTAATCGTTCGTTCGCATGAACAAGGCTGAACGTGCTGTAGATTCATGAGGGTGTCACTCTACAATTCTACCCATCAGGCTCAGAGCCTGTCCACGTCATACTAGGCTCGACTACCGCGCAGGATCTGACAGTCGACTTGGGCCCGCCCCTACGTGTGCATTATAAGGAAGACGACAGGATGACAATACATTCGCGAAGCAACCAGGCGGAAGTTGACGAGGACGGTGACTGTAAGAAAGCATATGTGCGGACATATGCCGAAAACTGAATGTAACTCCTCGATAGACTTCTACAACTATCAACAACACGGCATCGACTTCCTGGTATCGGGGTCGACGCATACTGTGAAGAAGGTCGTTATACATTCGAACGTTGTACGTCGTTTTCAGACTGATGCACTTCTGACACTCACCCGGAAATGTAGCCTGGGACGCCGCTATTCCAAAGGTATAAACGCTGTCCTTGGGATATCGAAGGTCGTCCAGAGGATGACGAGGACGGTCAGTCCATCGGTTCAAAGTCCTTGTCCTATCGCTAAATTCCATATCAGAGTCTCCGCCCCGGAAGAGATTCTACGAGAGGGTCCGTTCTCGCGTGTCCGGATCTAGGGGACGGCGCTGACCATATTATTAAACAGGTAGAGGAGATCCATCATTTTCTCGCCCCTGGCGAAGCGCCTCCTTCCATGATTCTCAACCGCACGGACGACGAAGATGGACTCCGTCTCCCAAGTTCTACCACTCGTGAGTACGCTCCGCTCATTCCTGCGTTGCAGCCCTTGATCGTCTGCGTAGGTCTGTTTGGATATGACGGGATCATCTTGGAAGCGACAGAGTCAGGTCAAGTCGTCTCAGTAATGCTTTTCTGATGTAGGAATGTTTTTCTGGATGTACGACCATGTTTACTGTAGATCGACCGCACATGTTGTACAACGCATACACCCATCAAACAACTTTTGAGCACCGTCCTCTGTCACGAGTCTGATAGGATACACGCACATGCTTCCTCTTCATATCTATGCCCAATCTGTCATCGCCTGAAGATCTCTGCCCACACAGTCCGTAGTTCGTCGAGATTGACAACTGCTGTGATGCCACTCGTTTCGTCCCCTTCTTGGATATCAGTGCCGATGTACTTGGGCTTTCCTCCCTCCATGGCAATCAAACCGCGTTCGCAGAAGTGAACGCAGTGACTCCAGCCTAGACGTATTGCCGCCTCAACGTTCGTGCGACTGTCGTCGATGAAGTAGCACTTCGAAGGATCCTGGACGCCGGCCTTTCTCATCGCCTGGAGGGGAACCATGAACATAATTCGAACGACGGTGAAGGCTCACTTACATTCTCATAGAATTCTGTCTCGGGTTTACATGAAAAGTTGGAGTTGGAATAGTCGCAGAAGACGATATCTTCGATGAGATCGTCCACCCCAAGGATGCGGAGTACTCGGGAAGCGTGCTACCGCACAAACGTCAGACTGCGTCCGCGCCCTCGCAGTATCGTGCGTACGCACGCTTATATATGCATTCGTCAGGGCCCAAACCCGCACTTTACTCCTGTCTATGTCTTCTAGGAGCTTCCGGAGCGCGGGGTCCGGTTTGAGCAGCTCTTCGAGTGGAAGAGAGCCATCGCACTTGCGATCAAAGTCCAGAGGGTCTTCCACAGATCAGTCACACACTGGTAGACCGCGTTTTGAAACATGAGACGTACCGATCTGGTGATGCCTGACAAGACCCCGGATAGCAAGGCCATACTGGGAGTAGTATTTATGATGCAGCGTGGAGGCCTCCTCCTCGGGTAGGCCCATACCCACGAAATATGCTATTAACGGCGCGCGCGATGAGCATGTAACGCAAGACAAGGCCTAGTCGTGTAGATACCATGTATGCGCGTGCCCATGGCATGCGAGATACCCGCGCTTGCCGAGTATAGGGTATTATCGATGTCTAGCCATACAATGCTGCGTTCATCGTCTAGCAGCCGTACAGAATCAGCGTGTTTCCGATGCGCACGGAAAAGCAGGTCTGCTAACGTTGCTCTTGAGGGGCGTCCATAGCAGAGGTGTATGTTGAGGTCAATGTCGTCGGAGACGAGCCTGATGTCCTCCAAAGTCGTTGAATAGATGTATGAGTCAAGTTGTGAGCCGCCTCGGACGCGCTCTCAATGAAATGAGGTTCAAGCGATGGGACGTCATTAGACGCTCGCTGTGTGCGAGCGCTTGACTGCCGAATTGGGCCCAATAGCCGCTGGCGTGCACTCTCGCAAAACTGTCCGACGGTATCAACAAGGCCGCAACACTTCAAGACCCACATCGACGCTGTGAGTATGCTTTCGTGCTGTCTGGAGCTCTAGCTGGGTCCCCTCGATCCGTCGATATGCGCTATGACTGGGTTGGAAGGAAAAACGCGGTTGGAATGGGCTGGATGGCAGGCTGCGCGGGCGGATGTACCCTGGGCACTCGGTGAACTGCACCTCTCTACGCACTACTCACACCTCGCTCCTTCAGATGGCCCGCAGCAAGGAACTCGCCCCCAACGTCGGCCGCCTCTCCCGTTCCGGCGTGTTCGCCCGCCGCGGTCTCTTCAAGGGCCAGAAAAAGACGGAGAAGCCCGCTGCGGCTGAGGTCGCCCCCACGAAGGAGGTCTCCGTTGGTGGTGACAAGAACGGCGGGAAGCGTCTCGTCCCCACCCAGAAGGCTCCCCGTTTCTACCCCGCCGAGGATGTCCGCCAACCCAAGAAGAGCCGTAAGGCCCCCAAGCCCACTAAGCTCCGCTCATCCATCACTCCCGGCACCGTCCTCATCCTCCTCGCTGGCCGTTTCCGGGGGAAGCGGGTGGTGTTCCTGAAGCAGCTCGACAGCGGGCTCCTTCTCGTTACCGGCCCTTACAAGGTCAACGGTGTCCCCCTGCGGAGGGTGAACCAGGCATATGTCATTGCCACCTCCACCAAGGTCGAGCTCGGTGCCGACTTCAAGGTAGGCTAAGTTCACGCCATGGCGACTTGAATTATCCTCTTATCACAATCGATCAGGTCGACGAGAAGGTCACCGACGCGTACTTCGCGAAGCCCACGTCGAAGGGCGCACGCTCGGCAGAGGAGGAGTTCTTCTCTGAGGGCAAGCCGAAGAAGGAGGCCTTCCCTGAGTCGAAGGCGGCGGACCAGAAGTCGGTCGACGCGGCCGTCATTGCTGCCATCAAGAAGACCGAGTACCTCCAAAAGTACATCAAGGCGAGCTTCGGCCTCTCGAAGGGCCAGTTCCCCCACCAGTTGGCGTTCTGAGCGGCGGGTTCTCTTTGGTGGATGGGTTGGGGCAGACTGCGGGGAGGACTCGACGAGGGGAGCTTCCTTGGCGGTCGCGCTGCAGCTATGACTATGATATGCCCTATAGCACACGCATGACATCTATACGCGCTTTCGATATGCTAGCCTGTGCGTTGTAAAAAGCCCCACTCTTCGTGTGCTCTTGGACTGTAGCAGTATTCGGAATCGACAAACACCGATCCGTCGTGCAAGCGTGCAATGTGCGCCAGAGCCACAGTCCGGGCCTGGGTCCGAGACGCGTGAAGCCCATGCGGGCGCCTGCGCGAGGAAAGGTACACGATGTTTTCCACCAGGACTGCACTGTCAACACTACGGCCTTCTCTGGCAGCGGCCTCTCGTCGACCTCCACACCCTGTAGCCCGCAGGACGTTCGTCTCGTCAACGATCCATGGCCTCTCCGAAGGCTTCCTCGACTTGGCCATCGCGCTCCCCTTCCCACCAGAGTGGCCGCCGTACTCGTGCACCATTATCCTCGTCACCGTCGTGACGCGTCTTGCCTTCACGGTCCCCTTTTCAGTCTGGGTATGTAGCATCGCGTTCATAGGACGTTCAAACACATACTGAGGTGTTCTCAGGCCAAGAACAGGCAATGGCGCGCCGAGCACCTCGCCATTCCGCAGTTGAAGAGCGAGATGCCCGCCATACACAAGGAGGTCCAGCAGCACATGAAGAAGGACGGCTTTAGAGGCGACAAGGACGCCGTCATCGCGGAGATTAACAAACGGAGCCGCGTCATCGTACGTTCGCGTTCCCCGCCGCCGCACGCCGCTGCCCGTCCACTCACACACCACACCCCAGGCCGCACAGCGGCGCAAGACGCTCCTCGCTGAACACAACGCTTCGCCCATCCCCACCATCGCCATGCCAATCCTCACGCAGCTGCCGCTGTTCGTCGGCACGAGCATGGTGCTCTCCGACGCGACGCGGAGCGCGGGGACCGTGCTCGACTCGGAGTCGTTCCTCACGCTGACCTCGCTCGCGCACCCGGATGCGACGCTCACGCTGCCGATCGTGCTGGGGATGATCACGCTCGCGAACGTGGAGAGCGCGCGCTGGTTCGTGAGCGCGGAGGTGCTGCAGCGCGAGCAGCAGGTCGCGCAGTGGACGGCGGAGCGGCGTGCGCGCGGGGAAAACGTGCTCGAGCCGCGCAGGATCTATCAGACGGCGCTCCGGATCATGTCGGTCGGGCGCATCCTCATCGCTGCGATGGTCCCAGGGGTGAGTGGCCCCGTTCTCGTCGGATGAAGCGAAGCGGCCGCTGATTGCGCGGGCGGACAGGGCATACAGCTGTATTGGGTGACGTCCGCGACGTTTGGGCTGCTCCAGTCTTGGATACTGGACTACTGGGATATGCGCCGCCGTAAACGCAGCGTGATCGCTGGGAAGGAGGGGCCTTCAGTCTGACATCGACGGGCTATGCAGCATCCATCGAAGAGTCGGCATACCGGCAGGCTGGGAGAGGCATATGTGAGCACCATTCTCTGTGGCAGGCAGCCGTGCTCGAATGATTACAAAGTGGTATGCGAGGGAGCCCCATCATACAGTCCTGCGGGATTTGGAGGTTCCCAGTGGTCCGTCCTTGATCTAATATGACGAGCATGATTGTCTGCCATTCGCGATAAAATATGTCACTAATGCGAGCTATGTCTACGTAGGATCCCCAGGTCTCGGAGAGAGCGTATGCTACGAATAACGATTATCGTAAAGTACCCTACGTCGAATGCATTTAATCCGGGTCTATTCATATCTTCCGCAACGCCTGTCCGTCCCGTCTGTCCACATACCGTCCGATCCCCATGTGCCATGCGATTCTCGGGACGAGCAGACTGAAGCCCGTCAGGAAAGTGGTCCATAGCAGCCCGCTCCATTCCCACATCGTCCACCGACTGTCTCCCAGCGCCCACCAGGTGATAACGAGATGGACGATGTCCGCGATGAGGAGGGGGGTGAGGAGGGCGCCGACGATCTTCTCTTGCAGCGCGGGGTGCGCGAAGAGGTATTTGCGCGCGGCGCCGAGTACGAATAAGTTAATGAGGCCGAGCAGGCCCACGACATGCGCGAGTTGCAGCATGGTGACTTGTGTCGCTTTCGCGAGCGGGCCCGGGGGCGCACCTCCCGATGGCCACGGTGCTTGGGCATCATGCGCCTACGGATGCCAATCAGGACATGCGTACACGCGGTGGTGAGCAGCTACGCACCCCCTTAGGGTCGGCCAAGGCCCCGAAAAAGCCGCAGATTGCGAGGAGGGGCTCGTAGAGGCCAAAGACGAGCCAGTAGCCCCAGGGCAGGGCGGTGGTGGGGGGCCCGGAGCGGCTGGGGGACATGGGGGGCGGAGGAGGTGGGCGTGGTGCTTGCAAGGGCCTGCGGCGGAGGGGAGGGTGTGCGTTATTATGCGTGCCGGAGCATCATGCGAGGCGCGAGAGGACGATGCGGCGGTAGCCAGGCTTTTGCAGACTCAGCTCAGCCACCAGGGGCAGGCCTCAGCTGTGTCAGCTGCATTTCGATGCGCTCGCCCGAGTCTGCGTCCCCTCCCGCCGCGGAACTGCAGACGCACACCCAACGTAACCCCGTCACGGTCCCGGCCTCTTCGGCCCCGGCGCAGCCACGCGCGCTCCGGCCCTGCCGAGCATCCGCGTCCCTGCCCGCCTGCCCTGAACTGCCCGCCTTTTCAGCGCGCTCGGCGCTTCTCTGTCCTCCAATCTTACATGTCGGTCCTTTATTACTAGGCAACCTATGCGTTTACCCACGTCGAGTTGCTAAATGGCGGGATCCAAGAGAGGATGTCTACGGACATAGCGGTGGTTATAATGCGCGTAGTCTTGCAGCTTCGGCCGCTGTAGATTATGAGCTTCGCTCCCCCAAACAATCTCATCTGTCGCTCTTTTGTAATGAACGCCTCCTGCTGCGATCCCTACGTGTGTGCAATCTCGACCGACGCCACGATGATGTGATGGACATTTCATTAACGTCACATCGTAGGAACATCGGGAACTGCTGCATTGCACATAACGGCATCGAGGAACGATTTTGTCCGCGCAGGTACTCTGCGTGCTCTGCACGATGTGCGCGGACGGTCAAGTCCACGGCCAGTGAACCTCCATATCCGCAGCACAACCTGCCCGACGTCAGAAAGGTACATCGAAGCACCATGGACACAACTCTCGTAGCCGACGACGCCGTGGTAGCCGTTTCCGAACAAGGACGCTCGGAAGACGTGTCTCAACCAGTGCATGATGATATGGGATTGCCTTTCTGGACGCGTGGTACAGGGTCGGTTCGGGAAGCCGCAGTATATGCCCCACGGACCTGCGAAGATCATATCAGCTACGCAGTCTGGACTCGACCGGGTGTCTGATTCCTCGATCTCGAGTAACCCTGGGCTGTGTGTGGTTCCCGGTCTCATAGCCGGGCGAGTAGGTGGTACCTGCCGGGAAGACATTATAGTCACCGATCCCGTAGAGCAAGAGCTCAGGCTAGAGAGCCTTTGCCGAACCTGAAAAGTGCAAGTCGAGTCAGCCGTGTATGCATAGAAGACATAGTTTACAGACTCCGAGCACGAACTTTCCGGGCGAATACGTCAAATAGCCGACGATGGAGAAGTATCCCAAGACGGAACAGACGAACACGAGTTTCCCCTTAATCCCCTGCTTTCCCATTTCCTTCGTGGTGGCCTCCGGCGCGTGTGAGTCTACGCAGCAGCGCCATGTGAGCAAGTCTCTTACCGGCACCGTGAACGCTTGCGCCCCCATACGATGTGTCCACATCTTTTCGCACCGATTATTCGTTCTGGTCGATCCAGAACGACTACCGTGAGGCGCTTGCGCAAAGGAACAAGACATCCGGACAGCGTCCACCATGCGCCTCGCTCGCGCAGCAGTTGGACCTGTCCCGCTGTCCACGGCGAATGAATAGGCCTGTATGCGCTGTGCTGCGGACGGACAGCGTTTCTGTACCACAAGCGGGTTAGCAGAGGTCATCCGGGTGTGGCGTGGCAGAATACGTGCCCCCATCTCTGCCACCGCGGCCTGCAGACGTTCTCCATTACGCACTACAACGGATACCCGGGCGCCGCGTTTGACGAGCAGCACGGCGAGTGCGAGGGCCGATTCCCGATGAGCAACCGTGACTCAGGTCGGAACCTCCGGTGACGGAGCAGTGCTATGGCAGGAGGTTGGTTAGCCGGACTGTTGTCGTTCATCAGAGCATCGACCGCTCACCTGTCATCACAATGCCACCTCTTGGCAAAGAGCTGCACCTTCCCCAGAGAGGATGGCCGCGTCAAGGAATAGAGCAGATGAAACTGTACCTACCTCCGTGCCAGTGGTATGTAACGTGCAGAGCTACGCGGAGGTATCAGTTTGCTTTGCCCTTCTGGCTTTCGACCTGTTAAACGACGCTGGGCGCGCGTCTCGCCCAGGTTCTGCATCCGCGGTCGGATGCTCGTGGCCAGCGCTGCTACAATGTTAATTTGATGTGCACGACCAAAGTCACTAGACGTCGGTGAGTCCATGGCATGTTCGATTCAAGGACGAACTAAGCGCTGCTCGCGCTAGCTACGGTAACGGGCGCCTGAGGCGCTCTCCGATCCCTCCGGCCGCCCAATCGAGCAGCAACTCTCCAGACGATCGGCATCCTGCGCTTTTTATGACCTTCGCGGACCCGAATCATCTGCCATCCCGCTCCCCGTCAGTGCATCCTGCTCTCGACGCCCACCCCGACGCTAGCGCTGCCGGTCAGGGCGATGGCGCCTCCATCCGACCCGAACGAAAAGGACCCTGAGCTCGTCCACGATGCGACCCGTGACCACCTGAACGCTGGCCAGGAGCCCAGTAGCAAAGGCTCCTCCAGCGGGAGCATCTCCGCGTCGCCCACCCTCCAGCGGCGGCACAACGGCAACGGCACGGGACGCGTGCCCAGCGACGTCGGGGAGGTGCTCGCGCGCCATAGCTCCGTCGGAGACGCGGCGTCGCTCGCGTCGATTGACCGCCCGCCGAGCGAGGAGGAGAAGCTGCCCCCCTCGAAGATATACCACCCGCTGTCCTTCCCGGTGATTGCGCTGCTGATGCCGGCCTCGATATTCGGCGTGCTTGCGAGGCTCGGGCTGCAAGCTATCACAACATACGATGGGAGGGCCATATTCCCTCTTGCGTGGATCCAGGCGGCGGGATGTCTGATCATGGGATTCGCGCTGGGGATGAAGGAGCCGTTTGGTAGATTGTACGTGCGAATATCTCTGCCAGTACTTTTATATTGCTGAACTTGTTATGAATTTAGCTACGGCCCTCTATACACCGCTATCACTACCGGGTTCTGTGGATCCCTGACCACCTTCTCTGGGTGGCAACTGGACATATTCGAGTCCTGGATTAATGGCACGGCTTCTCATCGTGACTGGTTCCGGGACGTAAGGCCTCCTCTCTCTTCCACCAGATACTTGCGGTTGACTGACTTCCGATGTTCCCCAGGCCATCGACGGAATCGGCAAGACCGTCTTCACGCTCGCCATCGCGCTCTCTGCCGTCTCCTTCGGCGCGCACCTCGCCACGCTCGTCGTCCCGCGCGTCCCCACCCTCCCCCCACCCTCCCGCCGCGTCCGCTACGCGCTCTCCGCGCTCGCCGTGCTCGTCTACACCGCCGCCTACCCCACGTACTTTCGCCTCCCCGCGCGCTATCGCCACGAGGCGACCGCCGCGCTCCTCTTCTCCTTCCCCGGCACGCTCTCGCGCTACCTGCTCTCCGTGCACCTCAACCCGCGCCTGAAGCTGTTCCCGCTCGGGACATTCGTCGCGAACACATTTGGGACCGCGTTACTTGGCACGTTTCAGGTGCTGCAGAGCATACAGGCCCCAAATACGCTCAGCCCGAACGCGTGCTCGGTGCTGAAGGGCCTTGCGGACGGGTACTGCGGGTGTTTGACGACTGTCAGTACGTTCGCGGCGGAGGTGGACGCGCTGGACAACAGAAAGTCGTGGTTGTATGTCTCCATTAGCTGGCTAGTCAGCCAAATCCTTTTGGCCGTCATCATTGGTTCCTCTTTGGGCCCTGGTCATGTCAGTAGACAGATCACTTGTAGATATGAATAAGAACATCATACACCGCGTTAACCTCCTCAATGCGCAGTTCATAGGTGTCTTGATATGTTCACAACAGGGAATGCAGCGGGTTTTTTTTGCTATTGTGATATATTCGTGTTCGACGACAGCGCGGGGCCGTACCGTATTCTACAATACATATCGTCGTTTATCAGCTGCGCGGCGGCGGCCCTCAGCCCGCCCGGTATGAGCCTGGGTTCCCCTTCTCTTCTACGCACAACCGGGAAGGCGGAAACCAAACAAAGTGAAGGATAGAAAACAAGCGAATTCGAACGAAGAAGGAGAACGGAATAAAAGCCAAGGCCAACAAAGCCAGAACCGGGTAGTAATCGACACGAGGATAAGACCAATGCAAGTGTGTGGAGAAGAGCAGGGGAAGTATGCAAGCGGATGCGGGGATATGCACGAATGTGAAGGGGCGAGCCGGGGCAGCGGGGGGGCATATGCAGTTGATGCGAAGGGACATGTGCGTGGGTTGTGTGGGTGCCAGACGGGAGCGGGAGCAGGTGCAGGTGCGTGCAAGAGAATAAATAAGTAAAGCACTGCGCGGTGGTGGGCTGGAATTAGGATATATGCAGGCCGAAGCAGCAGAAGGAGTATCGTAAAGACGTGTTCAGTGTGAGCGGCGTGGCATGACAGCAGGAGAGGTGCAGGGGCAGAGCGGGGTGCGAGTGCTCGGGGGGAGCAGCGCATGACGTCTGCGGCCGCCGGGGCGTCGACGGGCGCTGCCAAAGCGGGTGTCCGGTGTCGTCTAGATCATTATGGTGGTCGTCAATTAGGCTCGGTCGTGAGGCGTGGGGAGGGATCTGGCGCGTGGTAGGGGGGCCGCAAGGCCGTAAAGCGCGCAAAAAAGATCTGTGCAGAGGAAGATAGCGGGGCGAGGGAGACTGTGCAAGTCGTCATTGGTGCCTGCGGTCTGTCCAAAGCTTGCTAGCCAGGCATCGTGGTGCAAGCCAGGCAGGCCGGGCGCAGCTCGCCGCTGACGAGCGGCGAGATCGGGAGTGCCATGGGAGGGGGCGTGGAGGCCGTGCCGTTCACAGAGGAAGGCTTTCCTTCTCCCGAACCAGCGTCTCGAGTTCTTTTCTCGACGCATCACGTGTCCGCGACAGGGAGGAAGAGCGAATGCGGCTGCGCCAATCCTTGACCCACGCCCACCGAGATGTCCGGTCCTCTGCTTGCTGCATCTCCTCCTCCGTAACGGGCGCAGCGGACGCGAGCCAGGCGCGCAGCCGATTGCGGCCGAGAATCGGCGCGAGCGAGAGGAAGGAGAGCACCGCGAGCTTCATGACGATGTCGGGTGACGTCAAAAGCGACTGCACCGACTGCGACGTCGGACGAGGATTTGTCGCTACTGTTTGGAGGATGTCGCCTATTTGGCACGTTACTGCCGTCCACGGCAGAGACCCAATCAAGGCACCTAGGAAGCAGTCCCAGGCCGCCACGCCACAGACTCCGCTCGCAATGTTGATGCCTGACCAAGGAACGACGCCTACGAGGCGAAGCACCGAGAGGCGGACCCAGGGAGCGGAGCTGTCCTCTTTGCTGCCGTCACCCTCCAACGCAGAACGCGTCATTTCCAGGGGGCGAGGTATCCACTGCGTCAGGAACGGTCCCAAAGGCGCAGCGAGCATGCTCGCGGACAGCGAACCCGTCGTAGTGAGGAACGTGAGCAGTGTGATCGCAAGGACGGGAGGAAACAGGGCGCCTGCCAGGACGTTCTATGACATGGGAATGCGATGATCAATGGGCTGTCATGACGCAAAATGGTGTGGACGTACGGCAAGGACGCTCCCGGGTATTGACCAGCTGTGCATCCATATTGTCACTACGGAGATAACGCCGATGACATGCGCAGTGGAGAGCAGTCCGCTTTGTGTATAGCCGTGCAATTCTCTGCCGAGCTGCGCAAGGTCGGGAAGCGTACGCGGCCAAGCCATCGTGATGGGCAGTGTTGACATGCATAGCGCGACAATCGCACTCGACAGTGGGAAGAGAATGAGCACGAACAGCACGGGCGTGTGCACCTAATAGAATAACAGAAGGAGGGGAAGGAGGAAGGACGGACTGTTCAACAAACATCACGCGAGCGGAATGATGGAAGACGCACTGATGGGTAACCTTCCCACAACGAGTTCTTCGCCTTCGGCTGGGGCTTTTCGGCGAACACGTCCCCAAAGTACGCGCGTGTTGGGGAGGCCGACAAGGGCAGAATGGAAGAGTCCTCCGAGCTGGAGCGACTTATGCGCGGGGAGGAGGGCGTGGATGGGAAGGCCTGCTCAGCAGAGAGGTGCAGCGCCTGTGCCCACCTCGCGAGCATGGATGAAAACGCGGATCGCGGACGCTGAGATTGGTACAGCGGGGGTATTGACACCGAGAGCACTGGGGCGTCCCCGGAGTGCGGAGTGGACGGTCGCGACGAGGGCGAGGGCGTCGGAGGCGGGAGGTCGAGGAGAGAGTTGGAGCGTCTGCGACCGAGTGATGCGAGGGTCAGAGGCGGGCGGACATTAGTGGAGGACGCGCGGTGTCTGTTCTGAGGGGGGGCAGGCGGACAGAGGGAGGCGGACATGGACTATTAGAGCACAGGCAGGGCGCGTCGGACAGAAATGAGGAAAGGAGAGACGGGTGTGCCGCAAGGCTGACACGCTCAAATACACTGCCAGCGCCTACGCGTCCCCGGCCGACTCTCGCTGGCTTTTTGGCCGGCATCACCCCCAAACCGGGTAATCCCTTCTCGGCCCGTCCCGGCGCACGCACACTAGCTTACGTGCCCACGCTCACTCAGCCCGTCTCCGCCCCGCGTATGCGCGTCCCTCCGAACCCGCGCCCGTCGAACGAACCCCATTCAACCCGCACCAGCCCTGTCCAGTCCCTGCTCAGCTCTCCACATGCTCCAAAACCCCCTGGCCTCAGACCCGCCGTCCCAGGCCACGCAGAGAAGACTCAGAAGACAACAAGAACTGCAACCACAGAATGATGGCCAACAAGTGCCATCGATCGAGCGCTCGAGAACGCTGTCGGTGCGCGGAGTCCATCTTCGAAGAGCTGACGGCGCTGACCCATCATCCCGGGCGCTGGATATAAGCCGGTGCCCGCGGGCGGCGGCGTCTCCGATCGCGTCCGATGCCGTCTAGCCCAAACAAGCCTTCTCTGTCGAACGCTGTCTGTTGCACTTGGTCGTGTGTAATGTCATATGCCGATGTCGCACCCATACGAACTCTCTTGCGCGTAACGGCAGCAGTCATACCAGTCATACAGGGGTTCCAAGCCGTCTTGACTCCCATGCCTCTCCTGTGTACCACAAGGTTGCCGAATGACTCAATGCTCAGAGCGTCGTGGGTACCGCCGCAGCCCGAACGTACACACTCGGGAGGTAGCGGATAGGCAGAGAACCCTACAGAACCATCTTGAAGGCTCACGTCTCCTATCACAAACACATCCACCGAGGACGTCAGCAGGCAGTGGCAAGCTGTCAATGCAGCACCTCTTGATAGATCGTCTATCATCCATCGTGGAAGGCGATAGGTACAAGGGCTCGGGGAGGTGCATGGGTCCGGTAATGAATAGAAACACGCATAGAGTTACAACGAATGCATAGCATCATGGAGTTGACGAGCCCAGGCCCCGGCATAGCGCAGCGTAGCGTACGGAGACAATCGAGGTGAACCGCCCAGCATTCCCTGCTGCTTTTAGTGCGCCCTCCTGCTCTCCTGGATGATGGTGCTCAGCTCCTCGAGCTTTCTCTTCGCGCGGAGGAGCGTGCCCAGCTGCAAAAATCGGACATCCCGGTCAATCCTGTGTCCATCGCACTCGCGAAAGACGACACTCACCCGCTTCTTCGTGAACTTCCGTGCCTTCTTGTCCTAGATATCCAGATATGCCGCCGTTCAACGCCTGCAGATGATATCGCAAAATCAGGAGTACGCACCTTGGAGTTCCTCAACAGCTCCATAACCCGACGCTCGTACGGCGAGAAGCCAGCGACCTCCCGGACGACGGAGCGCACGAACTTGGTGCGCGCAGACTGGATGCCCTTGCGCTGGCTGGGGCGGACAGCCTGGGCGATGGGGGTCGTGGGGTGGCCCTTGTTAAGGCCGTGGCGGAGGTCTAGCGTTCCAACGGCAGCAGAAAACGCATGCATTCACGGTGAGCATCGCACAACGGGCAAACGGTCGTTCGGCAAGGATACGCACTGCTGCGAGCCATTTTCTTGAAGTCTTGACGCTGCTGGTTGCTGGTGGGCTGTCGCGCGCGATAGAGTACTTTCACTACACGTGACGCCGGGCGCGGGTGGCTGGCGGTGCTATACAGTTGCACACTCGATCGAGACAAGATATTCCCACGCGGATTTGGTCATGTGTCTACTTGTAGGGTGTAGTATACGGGCTCGCCAACGCTTCGAGTAAGTGTAGTCTAACAGTACCGACGATGGCGACGAGGGAGACATGACAGAGACGTGAGGAAGAAAGAGAAAACGCAGCCCAATAAATCAATCCGCGTTCAGCAGACCTGCGCTCGGTTCCCAGAACCCCGCGGTACCAGCTGGTGCACAACGCGCAACTTCCCGGAGGCGGGCGTTGGGGACACGGCTACACGCCGTTGCTGGGACGGCCTGTCCTCGTCCCGTGGAGTCGGTGGAGGGCCGCTCGTCGCCGGTGACGAAGGCGGGTTAGTGGGTGTGGGAGACTGCAGCGGTACGGCGGACGCCACAGTGCGTCCCTTCACTGGCGAACCCTCGGGTGCCTCTTCTTCCTCTTCCTCTTCCTCGTCATCGTCGTCATCTTGCGCATCCTGTGAACAATGTCAATACACTGCGTGTGATACGACCGCACGGCGCATCTCACGGGGTCAAAGTCCTCCATCGGCCTATCCTCGTCTGCGGGCTCCTCCTCATCGTCGTAATGGTCGTCGTCATCGATCCAGTGTCCTCTCCAGTCAACTAGATCGAGCTCATCGGCATTCTCGGGACGAAGCCTCATCCACTGCATGCGAGGTCCGCACTTGGCGCGTTCGCTGACACGGAAACCATAGATCTTCGGCACATAGACTTTGCCCGACGCGCGCTTTTGTCCGCCGTAGGGGTTAGGGTTCACGAAGGGAGGTTGGTTAGAGGACGAGCTCGCGGAAGAGCGTGGCGATGTAGAAGGGGGCGTGGAGGGTTTCCAGAACGGCGCCGGTGCAAGCTCGCGGTAGCTCTGGAAGAATAGATGTGCGAAGGTTGTGCCAAAGAAAGCGCCTGTGATGAACGCGTTCATAAATTACGCGTAAGAGAAGTTGATACGCATACGTACCATCAACACCCTGGAATCTACTGCTTGGAGGGGTGTAGATGTCGTTGCAGTTCGGGCAGAACAGCTTGACGGTGTCCAATCCGGGCAAATCGGAGCGGCCACAAGGAACGATATTGCATCCGTCGCAATAAACGCGTGGACAAGAACCGAAGATACCGGCCTCGTACTTGTCGACCTGCGCAGCCGCACCCAATTATCAGTATCCCTCGGCGCGTCGAATAACACTTGGCTACTCACCATCGCCTGTAGCCCTGCCCTTGTCAATATGTAGCGTTGGTGGCAGAGACCGTAGAGAAGTTCCGCGGATGCCTCCACAATCGAGACATCGGGTATTTTGGTCGTGTCTTCGTCTGAACGGGATTCTATTAGCATGAGACCTTGCCGAGGAAGATGCCCACGTACCAGGTTCCATGTCTAGCACCATCTCCATAGCCTCCTTCCAGAATGGTACCATGACGTTCAGGCCAGTAAGGTTGAAATCGTCCTCGATGAAGTCCTCCGCCACTTCGCAGAAGTATTCGTGTCCGGGAAGTGAACAGAACCAGCTTATCCAGGTGAGCGTCGATGTCGGTGTCGAGGAGCCTATTCAAGACGCGCAACAAGGGGTTGCAGGGCAGGTGACGCGAGATGAGGTGGCAGAAATGGTGTCCCTGTACATTAGAAGGACGGAACGCCTATATGCAGGGGCGTATACGCACTGTAGCCATCCTCCTGGTCCTCAGCGTCTTCCATATCCTCGTCGCCCTCCGCAGTGGCGCTGACGGTCTCCTCGTCTTGTAGTGATGGCTCCCCAGCGGGTAGCGTAGAATAGTCTGTCCGTCGGGACATAGGGAGTGTCTCTGGTCTGACCTCTGGAGAGTCAGAGATGAAGTGAAGCGAGGGAGACGGTTGTTGCGATTGGCGAGCGCATGGGAGCCACGAGGTCGAACCCCGCGCGTCCCAATAAGGCAAGTCTGGAGGTTAAAGTCGACAACTAACGTAGCGTCGGCGGGTGAAGGAAATTGAAAGACGTTCATTTATTGTACAGTAATATCGTTTGTGATAGACCACTACTACGTGTCAGAGGAGTCGATTAGAGAGAGAGCCGGAGGGAGAGAGCGACGGTATGGGTATGAGAGTAACCTGCGGTATCAAGGACGAGCAAAAAGGAGCGGACTACGGTGGAAGAAGGATATGACGGCGGAAGGCTAGCTAAGGTCTAGTACCGTGCATTGGGTGGGCGTGTTATTCCGATGACGGTGCGTACAATGTCCTCCAATATGCGGTCCCTGCCCACGCTGGTGCCCGACTGAGCCTTGGAGCCTGCGCAACAGCGGCAAGCCCCTCTGAGATGTACAGCGTCTCTGGCTTGGGCGATTGCCACAAATCGCGTGAGCCCGAGATCGTGGGCGTCCGACAGGGACAAAGATTGGGGGCGCGAGATGACATCCATGTAGGAGGGGACCAGTTCGTCGGCGGGGAGGTTGTATCGCTGCCAGATGATGATCTTCCTGACAGGCTCAATGTACAGCCCGCGCAGCTGCGAGATCGCGTGTTCTCGAAGACTGTCCACTTGCCAGCGATCGGCTTGGTCCATCACTGACGTCCATTCATCGACGGTGGCGATGTCGCATAAGCCCAACGTACTGAGTCAAGGTCATTAGATATTCTATACGGGAGGAATTATAATCACATACGGTGGGTAGAGCAAACTGAGAAAGCGGGTGAAGTTGGCAGCTTCTATCCCGGAGAGGACTATGGGATTCTCCTCGGAGCATCCTTCCGTAGAGCCTGCTGGCTGTGGCATCATGAACAGCTCTTCGAATACAGGAGAGTGTTTCCCGAGAAGCGATCGATGCAGCTTGTATTGTACGTCTTCAACCTGGGATTTCACTCTCATTAGCGTCTGTTTTATGCAATATCACGGATCCCGCAGCCAACCTGGAACAACACGTTTCCGTCGGCAAAGAAGTAGTCGCGGTGCTTCTGAACCTTCGGCTTATGGACAGAGGAAGCACAGTCCACAACGTATTCACCCCTCTGACCTGCGGTATAGATTAGCTTGGCTAACTGTGGAGCCTCAAGACAGGACTGCATACCGAGACGATCTTGGGTGCCAAGTGTCCAAGGTGTCGAGATACTTGGCATGTTTGACGGTCGGCTAGCAATATATTTCGACAGCACGCGTCGCTGAGATATGAGTGAGGGGCGGAGGTGGCTCTACTGCGGTAAGTGTAAGAAGACAAGAATAGCGCAGCCACTGAGCCACAACGACGCCAGAATGCCACGGTGACACGCGTAACGCGTAAGCTTCTTTCACGTGATCGCGTCACGATAGCACTGCCGCAACGTCGACGCGACTTGCCCCGCATATCGCGGACTTCCTTCTTGTCTTCCTACCACCACGTTCTGTCTTTCTTGCAAGTCCGTCTCCATGAACGGCAGGCTACTCCGTCAAGCCCTTTTCTCCTCTTTGGAGCCCGAAGCGCACTCGCCTTCAGCACCACCTGGCGCATATACCGAGGCTATTGGTAGATCTGGATCACCCGCCGCAGCGCAATACGCGCAACCAGCGCCGGAATCCTCACACTCCCTTCTACCCCGTGGCAGTGGTTTCTTTTCCGAAAGCTCAGCGCAGGATTTTTCTCGCGATTTCAAACCCATGGGCAATCGTAATCTGGCGTCAATACAGACATCGCCGCAGGGAGCCAGACAGGCAGACGACCAACAGGTCACAGACCGCTCCAAGTCGATGCTCCCATTCTTTGCCGATGCATCTCGACCTCTGTCTCGAGGTCCCGGCTTAAGAATTGCTGGGCAGGAGAACGCCTCTGATTTCGCGCGCGCTCAACATCGCAAGTCGCGTGCTTTCTCTCAGACGAGGCCCGGGAGGAGCCTTCACCAGCGCCTTGACCCCGGTAAGGCGTGCTGCCTTTCGTATGTTGTGTAAATGCTTACATTGTCATAGACGACGACCAAGCTCCACCTCCCTACCCCGCCGTTGAAGCCCCTCAACGCTCTGCGGAATTGCATCACATGCAAGACTTCCACAGATCTGAGGAGATGCCTCCCCATGCTCACTCCAGAAGCGTGTCTGTGTTGAGTTCGACTCATGGTAGGCACCAGGAAGATGACTTGTCATCTATCATGATGCGAGGGGCCACGGACTTGAGACACGCTAAGTTTGAACTCGAGGAGCAGGTAGTGATTTCCGTGCTTGAAAGACGCATATATGCTGAACATCACTTCGATAGCGTCGACAAATCTCCCTCCTTCAGTCGCAGATCGAGTCGGTTCGAAAGGAAAAGGATGAGCTATCCCAGCGGCTCAAGAATGTGAAGGATTCAGCAAAGCAGGGCTTGCAATCAAGTTCCAAGAGGTCTACACCAGTCGACTTCTCAAATGCGCATCGACTAATCTGGATATATGCTAGTCTGGAAGCCTTGCGCATGACCGTGCAGGAGCTGAAGACGCAGTCCGACGGCTCGTTTGCATTCGTCAACGAAGCGCGCTCGTCCATCGACGACGTACAAGCACTGCGCACTACTATATCATCATCGCTTCAAGGTAAACAATACTCTTGTTGTATTGGGCGCATGTCGTTGATAAGGAGTTTTAGGCATGGAGCCGTACATAGAAGGCGGCGCAGAATGGACAAAAGTAAGGGAAATGAAGACTATCATGAGCACATTAGAACTTGAGTGCTCGAAGAGTGAGTACTCGCGACGGCCTACGTAACTTATCAATGCTGATAGTTGCTTATAGGCCAGCAAGTTGCCGATCTCCTTCGAGATCGCCTGCAGTCCGTCGGAGGGGAGCTAAGCGAGGCGATGAGTCGTGTCGCAGAGCTGGAAGCGGCCCAGGCAGAAGACCGCGTTGCGCTGTCCCGGGCGAACACCGCAATGACGCGCACATGTACGTCGTGCAACATTTTCACCGTCGAAGGTATGCTTGAGCGATGATACAGCCGAAGAGCTGTCTTCCCTCATGGCCGGCGCAAAGAAGCAACAAGGCGAGCTGTACGATACGCTGTCAGTAGCCGCAGAGTCCGAGGCCAAGGCACAAACTGCAATTATGAGGTATGTAGATACGCCAACACTTGAGGCCTATGCTAACCCTTTGGCTCGAAGGATACAAGAGCTCCAGGAAACTTTACGCGTCAAGGACGAGGAGCTACAAGCGCTGCAGAATGTTCGGCCTGAGTACGTTTCATTTCAATTTGCACAACAACCACTGTTCTGATATCCACCAGCGTCGCACGACTACAAACCATTCTTCTGGAGAAGAATATCCTCATCAGAAAGCTAGAAAACAACGAGATCCAGTACGACCTTTCCTTAGTGCTATCGAGCGGGATACTGAGCATACCGCATAGAATCCCTCAACTCAAAGCAACCGTAAACGAGATGGAAGTTAGAATCGCAGAACTCACCACACTCGCGTCAGGCAAGGACGCTGCGATTGCTGACCTTCAGTCTAGGTACTACCCTCGCATCCTAACATAATTCAGAAGCTGATAACCGCGTCAGAATCGTGCATATGGAGACCGAACTTGACGGCACGAATGCAGAAGCGAAGTCTCTTGCAAACGAGCTAGGTGCTAGCAAAGCCCGCGAACAATCATTGGCGGCGGACATTGGAAGAATGCAAGGCGAGAAACGCACTTTGAGTGAGAAGCTCGATGGCCTAGAGGCCACTCTTGCGCGCGCTCGACAAGAGTTGGAAACACGTTCTGAGAGGTGGGTATTATCCACATACCACATATCATCATTAACTCCTCTCAATCGAAATGACTAGACTGCAGGCGGCGAATTCACGGTCCCAGGTAGGGTTCACCAGTGTTGCTCATCAAAGTCATGACGCACTGAATGTCTTGTAGACGTTCGAGGATCGATTCGAGGACCAGTCGGTCACCTTACGTATCACCAGGGAAGCCGCAGGTGATGCGCAGGTAAGCGGTCGTCGCTAGTAATCGAAACCTCATGCTTACATTGTGTAGGAGCGCTTGCTTGCTGCAGAGACGTTGCACGCGGTACCTACAAATGTTCTTGACCACTGACTCCTAAACTAACGACGCCGCAGAAACAACTTGCGGATGTCACAGCCAAACTCGAACAAGAGATCGCGATATTGCGAGAGCAGAAAGTCGGATCGCAAGCTACTATCGACGTCATGAATGCCGCGCTGAAGCGCCACGAACGCACGCTTCAAGTTATGCAGGAGGAGCATGCTGACCGTCTCAAGGAGCAGGCTGCTTCACACGCAGAACGTCTTCAGCAAGAGGAGAAACATCTCCAGCAACTCGTCGACAACCTCGCCGACTCGAGGGCACGCATCGACTCCTCAGAGGGAAATGTCCGCCGACTCGAGGGCGAGATCATTGGCTTGCGCCTTGAGCTGAAGAAAGCTCAGTTGCCGTCTCCAGAGACGGAGGCCGAGCTACGTACCCTCAGGTCCCGAGTCTCGACCTTAGAGGGTGTCGAGATGATGAACACCGTTCGCGCTAAGACGATCGAGTCCAGATATCGCACCGGAGACCTTGTGCGTCTTTATGATATACCGTGCTACCAATTCGCTGACGACACTCGTTGGTGCAGAACGACGAGGAGAAGGCTTTTATCAACACCCTCGTGCGTACATCGCAAGCGATTCACGAACAAGAGCTCGTCGCCAATCGGAATGAGTTGCGTCGCGTGAGTTAATCGTAGAAGTGTTGCCTGTGCTTTGGTGTCTTAGTCGTTTTCAGCGCGACAATGCCCTGAAGGAGATGCGAGCCAAGGTGCATTTGTTGGAGAGTACCCTGGCGAAACATCTGACTGCGCCGGTTAGTGTCTTCATATTCACGATACCGGAGATAAGACTAAGCAATTGAATTTTGTAGAAACCGAAGCTTGCACCTCCTACGGTGATTGACCACTCTATGATAGATCCCACGGCGTGGATGTCGTCGGGACAGAGTAGTTCTCCTGTTCATGCACCTGACCGCGATGGACAGGTATGTGAGCTGCGACATTGTCGTCCTTTGCTAACATCGCCGGACGTGCTTTCTCTTATCAGCTCGACGTCGACATTGTAGTCCCGGCGAAAGCAGCGCCCGTTGCTAGCAGAGTCGTTCAAACGCCTCCCGCTCAGACGGACTCTGCGCCGCCACATTCACTGAACAGGGTACAAACTCTCAAAGCGCCAGCTCGGAAGACTCCCCCGACAGCAGTTACAACCACATACGCGAAGAAGGGTGGCTTCAGCCGGCTTGCAACGGATTGTTCCGACGAGATCCTGGACTTCGACGACGATGGCGTTCGGAAGCCGTCTCCGACGTCTTCCCTAGGCAAGAGAAGCAAGCCAGGTACCCCACCCCAGCAGCCCGATGCGCAGACTATCCCTAAGCCTCTCAAACGTCTGGTAAATACCTCACAAGCACGCTTAGACGTTCACTCATGGAGATCGTAGAGAACCACCGTTCGCAAGGCAGAAGTCGCCGACCATGACACGTCTGCAAACGCGGCTCCGAAGAAGGTACGCCATCCACTCACGAGTCGCGCTTCGTTCAACGCTGATTCGCCACAGGTTGTTCAACCAAGGGACTCTAAGAACAGGCCTCGGAAACGCCGCTAGGATATCTACCTCTTTCGCTCGCTGCTACTGCTGTCTGTCTACCTGCCGGTCTCGTCCCGTCTCTTGGCTCTTCTTTTGGCTCGCCTTGCTGTTCTATCGTGAAGTCTCTGGCTGACTGTGGACTGGGCGCCCTCCTATGTTCTCCTGTGGATCCGTACGAAGATTCGGAAGTTACTGGAGTTCGCTTCACGCAGTGCCCCGATCGCCGCCAATTGTGGACTCCTCACAGGAATACTGTATGATATGTGGAATCAAACGATAATCTTGAGACTCGTATTGTGAATAAGTAATGTACATTCTTCCGAATGATGTCATGTTGTATGCCAGGCGTCTTCGAGAGGGAGAAAAAGAAAAGGAAAAAGACTGAGTCGGCCCAGGATCGAACTGAGGACCTTCTGTGTGTTAGACAGATGCGATAACCAACTACGCCACCGACCCTTGTTAACGTTCTCATCAAAAGCATCTCAGAGGAGTCGGGTTAGCGAATGACAGTCCAGGCTACTCCCTCGGCCGAATCTATTCTACAAATATACACCATCGTCCTCATCGCCATCTGAGAGTCCATTGCTCGAGGTGGATATGCTGGCCTGCTCCCTGGCATCTCGAAGTTGTACTCCGTTAGGCTGTACGGGTCCGGGGGCCGGAACACTAGTGTTGGGTCGGTCCCTTGCCATGTGTGGCTGCACGTCGTAGTGTGGGCCCATCGGCAGCCCCTTTTCGACCAAAACCATGCGCAAAATTGTTATCCTCTCCTTTTGCGAGCCGCTACGGTGCGAGCATTCATCAATATTCGGCCCGTAACGGTGGCTGTGTGAAGGAACTTACATGACAACCTCGTTTTCTTCGAAGGCCTGGGTGAGATCGGTATCACCCGGGCTGGTCGACAGTGCATCCTGCAGCTCATCCTGCGTTCGCTGCAGATGCGCGACGGAGTTTTGCAAGCGGGTAATCTCTGTGGCACAGTGAGCGGGGGACCGATGCGGATCAGACGAGGCGTCGAAAGGCCGATGCTCACCCTCGCTGATGATTGGCACGTCTAGCAGCCTCGCCTCTTCCAGCGTGAACGGCTGAGTATACCGAGGCCTGTATTCCATGGTGATGTGCAGTTGACGTAACGGTGCGAACGTCCCGGTAGCAAGTTAGTCCTGCTCGTCGTGAATACACCTGTACTCGGGCCAGAACCGTATAGAACACTGACGCGTTAGATTATGTAACGAGTGTGCGCTTGTGTACGACTCTATGCTGCTGAATCGGTACGTACTTCCAAAATCAAGAAAGGAGAGAAAAGGCGCGGCGACAGGAGTAGGCTCGGCGCGTCGGCAGCCATTAGTGTATTCCAGACTAAAATGTGGGGTAGAGGATACAATGCGAGGTAGCCGGAATAATCGAAAACCAGTGCTCTAGGGGTCACGCATGTGCATGGTTTGTCCGGGTGGCACGAAAGCAAGAATGGAAAGCAACTACACGCCCAACCTGCAAGATAGACAGCATCAGATACGCCCCGATGTGAAGAGCAGGAGATTTGGGGTGCTCACTTTCGCTTGCTCGACTCATACACGACATACGATATCGACACGGCAGGCACCACCTGGCGATGCACGGACCGACGTCAATGTGTCTGATACGCACGGTGAACATGACCACGCACCTTCGCCAACGTAGGTAATAGGCCTCGGTAGAAGCCACGCCAGCCATCCCGCGCGTACGTCTTCTGTACCACATCGAGGATACCGGTGTACCGCTCTGGGTGCCCCGAGGATCCGGAGGCCTGCAGGCGCGTCCGGACAAGGTTCAAGGGGTATACGCTCGTCGCGCCGACGCTCCCCGACACGCTGCCGAATGCAAGCAGTGCGAGCATGCCCGGCTCCTCTTTATGTGTTGATCGGAGGTACGCGAGCTTCAGCGCCTCAAAGGTGCTCATGTCGATCGCGGAGTATCTGTTCCGAGTCCGGTCAGTGCACAATGCATGTAGCAGAGACCAGGCCTTACGGGAAGACGCCAATGAGACCTATCTGCACGTCGCGGGAGTCAGCGCGTTTTTTCTTACGTGAATTGCCGCACGCTTACGGTAAGTCCGCGGTAGAATGCGCGCACGCGGCCCATTTGCCATATGCGACTCGCGGCTTCGCGTAGAGACCGCCGCTGTCCGTCCGCGCTGGCCATCATTTGCGTCTGCAGTGCATGGTCAGCGCCGCATTTTCGATTCGGTACGTCCATGCTCTAACCTTCAGGGTCTCTATAGGATAGATGGCTGCAACGAAGTGAGCGCATGGAGGGCGCAAAGCAAGGTGGTCACTCACTGAGCTGACTACTGATGCCACCCATGCCGCCAGACAGGAATCGGCTGATGCCGCTGATGTCTCGTGGGTCCTCTACCTTGTCCCAGTATTTAGCGAAGAAACGTTTCTGCGCAGAGCACGAGTTATTACGAGGTTGAAGTAATATTTAAAAGGAAGACTGACAGATGATTCGTATGCAAGAAACTTGATCGCGGACTCAGGGAGGATCTTTGCAACGGAGAGACCGTTTCCCGTCCAGAAGGCCAAAACGCCTCCTTCCGCATATATTCTAGCAACCGCGCCCGCTATCGCTTTGAATCCGCGAACTGGTGCTTGAGGTGTGAGAACCGTTCCGCCAAGTTCTGGTGGTCGTGTGATGAGGAAGATCTTTAACCTGTCGAATGGCGCAGTACACGTTCGCGATACTGGAGGAGGTCAGTACTCATACAATCTATTGCAGGATTAGTCTTACCGGCTCCAGCGACGCCGCCTGCCAATAGGAACCTCGCGGCCGTCGATCCTCCAAGCCAGGTATGATGAGGTTCCTCTTCCTCATACTCTTCATCGTACTCGTCGTCATCGTCATCTTCGTCACCATATGGTGACCTGTGGTCTATAGGAACGGACGGGACGTCTTTGGGTATAGGCAAGACACGCGGTTGGTCTAATGACAGGTCTTCGGCGCTGAGGCTCACATCACCTACGATAGGATAGCGGTCAGAATATTATCATCCCCGTGTTGGTCCATCGTACCCTCCATATTCACACGTGCGGCGCCGCGCCCGTCGTCGCCAAGGTATTTACGAACTTCGTAGTATCGGAAGATCTCTTCTGTGGATGCTTTTCGTGGCAAGAGCAGGAGGAAGTCCCGGAACTCTCTGAAGCTGACTGCGTGCGAGTGCGGCGAGGCTGTGACCAAGGTCATGAACTCAGTGAGGGTGGAACCGGAGAGCTTGATGCCTATGATACGGTAAATAAGCCATATCATATCCCGCACCAAGTACAGGCTCGTACCTGCTTTCTCGAGTGCGAGCTCCAGCTCCGTCACGTCAAGGTGCCCATTACCGTCAAGGTCAAGCTCGTCATGGAATATATGCCACAGCTCTGTCCACGCTCAGCACCCCGCCCGCTCACATACACAGCAAACCCGACGTACCAGCTTCCTTCGCGTCCGCATACTGCTCGAACTCAGCCCACGAAATCCTGCGCGCAAACGGCCCGCGCGTGGGCACCCCACAGCGGCCCAGCAGCTCGTCCTCGTACATCTCCCCCAGCTGCTTCGCGCTCTCCGCCGTGAGGTCCCCGTCGGACTTCACCGGGTACGCCCGGGCGACGGCCTCCGCGTCGTCGGCGCCGTTATTGCCCTCGTTGCGCTTTGGCAACCGCTTCCATAGCGCGCGTAACCGTTGCTGACGAGCCTCGCCCTCGAGCGCGCGGAACTCGCGCAGGCTATGTGGGATGGGCTGGAATGGCGGCGGGTCGGAGCGCAGGCGCGGAATGAACGGCCGCGGGCGCACGCCGGACAGCACCTCCTCGTAGATCTGCCGCGCGGAGGGTCTCGCGGGTTCGTCGGTGCCTCCCATGAGGCTCCAGGGTGGTTATGTGGGTGTATGTTGGGTGTTGCGGCAGGGTCTCGAAATGGAGTACGCGGCGGCGCGTGGAGTGTCTGGAGGAAGCAGCGAGATCGGGAAAGCAGTACCAGCTGGGCGTGTGTATATGCGAGGCTGCGGGATCGTGCAGGGAGTGAGATGGATCGGCGTAGGCTAACACATAGCAGATAGCAGAGTGCGGGGACGTTGTGTGTGGTGAGGCGTGCTGGCCGCGGAGAGCGGTGCAAAGAGAGGAGTGGAGTGTGCCGTGATTGCAGCGCGCCTCCGTGTTCTTGACGCACTCCTGCTCGCTGATTGGCTGCGCATCATATTTCATCGCATTGCAACTATCCAAAGAAAAACATGTGGAGGGCGTGCACTATACAAGAATACACCTAGGCTACATATATGCGTAATGTCACGGCATAGCGTCCATAAGCAACGTGTCGCAAAGTATAATGATAGTATGTAGTCGCCTGTAGTCGCCCATCGAGGGCGGTGTCGATTCTCAAAATCTCATAGCCAGAGTCCGCGGCAGTCAGTACCTCCTCGCATGACCTATTTTTGCCCGGACATGAACTCCCCACCCCTTCAGGACATACCACACGCTGAAGCACACGTCGCCTGGACAGTACGAGCGCCCCGAAGACGACCTGTTGCCGGCCGTCGAGGCGGACATCGCGCTAGCACGGTAGGAGCAAGGAGGCCCGCCAGCAGGCCGCAGAGGCTTCTCCGGCATTTCATTGCCGGATGCAGCAGGTCCACAGCGCCGACGAGCCTCCTGGGTGTCGGTATGCCTTGCTGCACGCCGAGCCTTTTCAGCACACATATGTGGACTCGGTGCAGCTTTCGGCCGCGAGTCTGCGGACATGAGTCCGCTATGTAGCTGTGCAAAAGTCTCGTCAAGACCATGAAGAGTGCATGCGCAGATCCACGTACTGTATATGCAACACTCTCCGCGCTCGTACCTGCATGTGCGGCGGGGCGAAGCTTAGGGTATTCAGCGGGGAGTGGCGGTGTAGGAGGCCTGTAGATCTGCAAGCACAGCGCACAGCACATGCGAGTGAGATATGAGTAAGATATGAATCCGATCGTTCGCGAAATGAACAATCCCACGCACCTGCGGCAACGATTTCTGGCTGGGCCGACGGGCCAGCACTGGCGACGCCTGTGTACGCTGCACGCACTGGATCATCAGCTGGCCGTCGTCGTGCGGTGGCCCACTGACATACGGCTGCAGGCGGCGGCACGGCATGCGCCAGGAGTGAGCTCGCATACGCGACTACAGATCCGCAGGGACAGGCGTACCAGTGTGACGTCCCGCTGCTCCTCGACCAGCGTGACGAGCGACTCCGTGCTGTCCTTCGGCGGCAGCGAGGGGGGCAACGAAGGAGGCGGCGAGGGCGGCGAAAAGTACATCGCGTGCCGTTTCTGACGCTTGAGCGCGGTGTCGATCGACTCTCGCCAGTCTACAGGGAGCTGAGGGGGCGCAGTCAGCGGTGGCGTCATCGGGTGGTGCGCGACGCGAGGCAAGCGCGACTGACCGGCGGCATGTCCTTGTTGACGATGTTCATCGAGAGGCGTCGCAAGCCCGACCGCGACGGGCGCGGCGAGTTGATCGACGGTTCCGGGGTAAGCCTCGGAACGGGTTTGCGCCAACCCATGTTGTGTTGCTTAGGCATATTTGTGGCAGTGAGGCGAGTGCAGCGGCAGTGAAGTCGAGGTGAAGACGCAGGGTATCGGGGGGTATCGAGGGGTATCGAGGCAGCAGGCGGAGGCAGCAGCAAGAGCGAGGTGCCAGAGGCAGCTGGCGGTGGAGCAGCTCGACCCGGCTATTTAACCCCAGGCGCACTACCGTCCAATGCTTCGCGCGGGCTCCAAGCGAAGGGTCCTCCACCAGCAGTGGTGGTGTGACGTCCGGAATGGCTCGCCCTCCCTGGCTGGCGGGCGCCCCTCCGCGTTCTTATCCGGATATCCCGGGGTGCACAGATCCGCCCCGGGTGGGGAAGGGCCGTGCAGAGGGCTACAGGCCCCGCTTGGCGCCGCCGGGGCTGAATATTGGATTGTGCGCATGGCCGTCCCAGTTTCGCGACCCCGCAACGGGCCACCGTGCCCTGCCTTGGTACGCGTCTGGCGCCCGGAGCTGCCGCGCGGAGGCCACGACGTGATGCTGCTGGTGGACCTACTAAGGGGGGCCCTGGGGGCTGGCGGTGCGGGCCTGCCCAGGCGCGTCATGGCATACACGAGCAGCAGCGGGACACACCTCGTCTTGCTGCACGCTTGCCTGCACGAGGGCGTTGGGTAAGCCTCCTGCATCCGCGGGGCGTCGTGCCCCTGCTCTTTTTCCGCGCAGCGCTGTCGTTTGAGGACAAGAGCCTGCTAGTTCGGCGCCGGCTTTGCAGCAAGACGCCGCGGTCCCTGAGGAACGACGAGGACAGGGGTCCGCGACTAGGAACGTGGCGGTCCATATCCAACTTGCGCAAACAGGACGTGTCCGCGTTTGGCCATGGCCAGGGCCACGGGCGCCAATGCAGCGTCGCGCAGCTCCGAGTGGACATCGGGATGAACTTAACAAAAACTCAGCGAACGTTCATATCGGCTCCATCAACCCTTGCAGCTGTGTATCTCCTTTCAATGGCCACGATCGATCCCACACTAGTGCAACCACCCGTAGTCCCGGTTGCACAGAGACCGGGGCCGCTACCGCACGCAGCAACCGTGAGGGGATGTGTGATCCGGATAGACATGTTCATTGTACAGCATAAAAGAGAGACATACATAGGCATTAGGGATACATTTGACATACAAGGAATGGGATGAGATGGTGATGGCAGAAACGAGAGAGACTTGGTAACGTGGTGGTAGCAAACAACAGCGAGCGAGGGGCGGAGGGTACAAGAGCAAGTGCGAAAATGCGAGGAGTGCGAGGGGATACTACAGGGGGGAAAACAGCATTCCGACGATGACCGTGTCCATGAGAGAGTCCTTCCGTGCTCCGCATCCGAGGCCGGTACCTGCCCCTACGACGACAGCGCTGCGCCTAAGAGAAGTACATGACCTTGCGCATCTTCGCGTTGAGCGTCTTGAAGCCCGCCTTGAACACCTCGAGCTCCTTCTTCTTCTGTTCGTCGCTCAGGCTGCCGCCCGAGCCCTCGAAGTCCATGTGGCCGTCGGGGTCGTAGTGGTTCTTCGCGCGAGCGCACACGATGTCCGCGTCTGCATCATCGCAAGGGGGCTGAGCAACCGCACGCACACATCAACACACGAGTGGCACTCACAGTAGACGGGGGCAGGGATCGAGACCGAGCGGGTCGAGCGGGCGTACACGTGGCAGAGCGCGAACGAGAGCGCCTGCAGACTGTCCGGCGTGAAGTTGTTCTCGTCGTAGAGCACGCTGTAGTGCGCCGGGCGCGACGTCCCCAGCAGCGTGGATACCCGAAGAGACCGTGTCAGCCAAGGATGCGCATGCGAGAGTGCGAGGAAAGGTACTTATCCACTGTGCGACTGCAGGTAGAAATCGAACTCCGTCGGGTGCACAATGTCCCTGTCGACGACCGTGCCCGCGGGGCAGTTCCCGCTCCTGTCCGCGTCGGTGGAGTTCTGCGGGAAGAACCGCACGTGGTGGCGCTTGCCGACCACGACGACCGTGATCTTTGCCTGCACATTCGCCTGCACGCACGCGGCGCGCAGCTGCGGCAGCTCTGCGGGACGAGCGGCATGGTCAGCCAAAAGCACGAGCGCAAGGGGTTCTCAGACCGACGCACCATACTCCAGCACATGCTTGAACTGCCCCTCGGAGACGCCGTCGCGGAAGAAGATAATACGGCGGGCGCTGCCCGCCTTCTTCTCATACAGATTGCGGTAGCTTGTGTGCATCTTGATGATGCCGAGGGCCATCTCTTGCAGGTCGTCGATCATCTCCTGCCGGGAGGTCTGCACGCGGCAGTCGGCGACATACTTAGCAGTGTCGGAGTCGACGTTGCCGACGAGCGACGTGAACGACGGGCGACCATCCGCGCCTGGAGCGGGGTGGATGACATCCGCACTGTGCTAAAGTCAGCACCATGTCTAGTCGGGCAGGCGCAGCGCACTCACCCCATGACGATAGTCGGGTTGTGGGGATCAGTGAGAACGGGCACGGAGCGAGCGTCGGGGACCGTGTTAATGCCGCCCAGCTTGACGTTGATCCTATAAAGGGTCAGTCATCTACGGTATACAGTGAAGGGAAGGCCGCTTACTTCAAACAGACGTTCGCATAGTACTGCTCCTTCGCGAACGCGCACTTGCTGCTCCTCAAGCACTGCGTGGCCACACCCTGGACGATGTCGCCGAAGCTGTGATCTGCAGTCAGCCGCTGCTCACCCCCCACAAGGCAACGGAGCAGACTTACTGCTTGATGCGCATATACAAGTCCGCCGAAGCTTCCGGAAGGACCGCGACGATGAGGTCCGGGCCGCCGTCGCCGTTCTTCTGGAAGCAAGCCTGCCCAGCCTCCTTGAGAGACTGCGCGGGAGGTTTCGACCCGAGTGCGTAGTGGATGATGGGGTCTTCTTCAGACACTTCAACACCTGTGGCGATCACGAAAATCTGCATCAGGGCGACGCTCTTCAGAAACAGGGCTGCGTAGATGTCTCACCGGCTTTGCCAAAAGCGAATAGAAGCCCAGCAACCATCTTGGCGGCGTGGTTCTGCACCGTGAAGCGCTCCTTGCGCTCAAAGATCACGATACACCAGCGCTTGATCTTGCAGGCCGAGTAGAATTGCTTGTCGACCCTACCAGCGCAAAAGAGGTCAGGCCAATTTTAATGCCTCCAAATTGCGATAACACCCACATGTTCCATTGGCCATCGCGCGGCCTCTGTGAATGCCATTTTTAGTAATGAGTCGCCCATAAAAAAAACTATGCTGAACTTACGATGGTCGGCTGGGTACTCCTCACGCCGTACTGCAAGATGGGGGGCTCCAGAACACGCGCTTGAAGCGAAAGTGGGTTCGGGTTGGGCTGCATCACGAGGCCAAATTGCTACGAGGACTATGAGTTGCCGTGCCCGCATCTAAGGACGTTGAAAGCTTACCCTGACGTATTCTGACTGGCCGTACGCCAAGACCTGTCAAGTACGAGTTAGGGCTGATACGTATGCGATGTAGACGGGATGAGTTACCCCAAGTCCGGCCTTGATGCTGTTGAGGCGGTCGTGCGGCTTCTTGGTCGCGAACTCGAGCACACTACTGGTCTTCTCGGGCGGCACCTGCTTGCGCATGATTTGGCCCTCGAAGATGTGGCAAACCTCCATTGGGATGAGAGCGCCCGACCCCACCTAGCAAATTTGTGAGCATGTGTAGCCAATGCATGGAAAGAATCCTACCTCAATGCACGGGAGCTTCGGGAAGCGGAGCTTGTAGTTGTGCGCGCGGCTGAAGTAGTCGGCGACGCTCAACGTCTGTCCCTCCCGGTTCACGAACGTCATCTCGTCCGATCCGTTTGCGGAAATCCTCTTCACGACGCGAGGAGGTCGTCTGCCCGTCTGGCGTTGCCCGGGGATCTCGACGTTAATCCGTACTCCAGAGAGGAACCGCTGGAGCTTGATCCTGTCGCGCAGGTTCCTGGGGTCGAGGTGCGACGGGTGCTGCATACCCATGAACTCCATCGCGACGTTGAGGAGAGGGCCAGGCTTATACATAGCACCAGTGCTGATATCCACGTTGATGAGCATTCGGCCGATGGCGGGCCGCACGGACTGGAAGTAGCCCCTCCAAAGAACGATTCCACTGCCGATGTCCTTCTTCTCACGGTCAGTGAAGAAGGAGCGGACGTTGAAAGGGTATTTCAAGGAGGGCTCCATGCGAATGACGACGTTGAGCGCCTGCGAAACCGCGAAGATGAGCGGATGAGTAGAGTGCGGAGGCCGGGAAAACTGACTGTGATAGCGGTCAAAACCGTGTTATCGTGAGACTGCTTTCCCTGCAAGAAACGTGAGAGAACCCTGCGCTAGTGTTAGTACCTATACTTAATGTCCCTAACGCGAAACCTACTCAGGGTTGATCGTCGCCACATGAGTGAGCTTGACCTTGTACACTTTCGGGGGACGCGCCGGGGCCGCGTTTCCAGGCGAGGGAGGATCACCGAGCGTGACGTCAAACTATGGGCAAGTGCGAAAAAATGAGCCACTGGTCATAGGAGATATTGTTGAGACATACCTCTCCGGAAGTGCCGAAGGGAAGCTGACGAGCCGCAAACATGTTCTTCCTACCGTCGTACACAGCGCGAGGCGTGAATGTCTGCGGCGAGATGACCGTCTGCATCCTCTCAATAATCTCCATGTTGAGGCGGGCGGGAAGTGTCTTCTCAGACGGAGAGATGACTGAAAGGAAGTTCAGCCACCGTTCAGGAGGGCACCAAGAAATAATGATACTCACCAACTGGAGAACGAAGAGACTCTCTGAGCACGTTAGCAGCAGCGAGCGCATGATGAAGACGCACCATCGTAGTGGAAGATGTTCCCCTCAGGGATCTTGACCTCGAAATGGTTTGTGGAGACCTGGATGGCCCGTCCGCTACTCCCGAATGCCGTTCGTTTGACGCCGACCGTAGTGATGTGGGCAGAGGCATCCGGAAGGCCGGGTCTGCCGGCGGGGCCGCGAGCAGGAGTGATCACCGGACGAGCAGGAGGGATTGCTGGGCCTGCGCCGCGACCACCGCGACCGCCGCCCCTTCCACCGCGGCCGGTACCGCGACCGCTTCCACCAGTGGGGTTTGCACGAGGAGGCATGTTGTTGAGAGGTTTAGATTGTTGAAAGAGAGCTTGGGAGTGTTATGTTGTGCGGGAGAGATGTGTGCGGAAGAGGAGGGGGAGGGGCGGGGTATTTAAGGGACGGGGAGTGCTGCAGGATCGATTGACGCATTGGCGAGGAGGCGCGCGTGCTGCTGCCAGAAAGCGCTTTGTTGTGCGTTGTTGACGCGACGCGTTCCAATCTTAATTGTCGCGTCGCCCGCGCCTGTGCCTGTGCCCATATTCGATCCCCGCTAAGCTGGGGCCCGCTTGGCCTTTGCGCCCACAACGCTCGGCCGCCCTCCGTCGCTCTCTTTCGCCCCTTCAGCCCGCTTGGTCCAGTCCGACAGAGACAGAGCACTTGCGCAGCAGACCTCTGTGCCGCCCCGCAACCTCGAGGCAACCAACCTTTCTCACGCGTTGTATTGTCCCCATCTCGTCCTCTCAATTTCCGTTGCTGCGGTAACTTCCACACCTTCCTCCGTTGTCGCCGCGTTGCTTGTGCACGTTTCTTCCGTCTTCCCCGCCTTCTAGAGCTCGGCTTTAGGCCTCTCCCCAGGCCCCGCCCCGCCAGAACAACACCAGTGTGATTCCCGCGTGCACATAGTTCAACGTGCATGCTCGCCGCGCAGGTGCCGAAGGACTAGTGGCCAATGCGTGCAGAGATCACAGCGCTTGGATTGGGAACATGCCCCTGTAGCTTGGGCCTCCGACGGAGTTCTTGCGCATGTGCCGCCGTGCATCTTCGCACGAAATGTCAGTCGGATGGCCAGTGCTCCTAGACCATTGAGCGTCGGTCGAACTTTTGGATGTTGCAAGACAGTCTAGCGTTCGGTATGCGCCCTTGCCCTTGCCCTTGGTGCATAGGCGAGCTTGCCAAAGCAGTGCACCGTGAGTGGGGCCGAAGGAGCGGGACCGAGCGGGAGATCTGAGATGTACGATCTGCAAAGAGATCGGCAGAAACCGAGATCTGGGATCACGCAAATTCGTCCATTGGCCTGCCTGCACCGTCCTCAGGCTCTTGCTCCCCCTCGCCATGTCCGCGTTCCTTCCGCTCTTCGACGCCGACCTCGGCGACCAAGCTCTCCTCGGAGCACTCGCCCGCATCGGCCCTCTCATCGTTCCCTACTCCCTGAAAGACTCGTCCTCCATCCCGCAAAATGCCAGTCGATACATCCTCGTCGACCGTGACTCATCCCTGGGCGTAGATGGGGTCGTCCCCATCCTCGACCAAGGCGCGGACAAGGTCATCCTCCCCCTCACCCTCGCCAAAGATATCATAGGCACTGTACCTGCTGAGCGCCTCCTCCTGCTCCTCGATGTTGCAAATGTCAGCGCCGTCTCGGACAAAATCCGTAGCGGGGTCTCCGGAGTGCTCATCAAGACTCCCTCTGTCGATGTGGACTTCATCGGATCCGTCTCGCGCTTCTTCGCAGGCTCATCCGTTCACGTCCTCCCTGTAAGCCCCAGCGAGCCCCCTTCGCGATCCACCATCCGCGGGCTCGCGGGGGCGGGTACGGTCCTAGTCATCCCGACCACCCTTTTGACTCTCTCTCCGACCGACGCCAAGCAGCTCAATGTCGCGGATGCCTTCCTCGCGAACATCACCTCCGATCGCCCAGACGGTCTCTTCCCCACCGTCGTCTCCTCCCACCTCGAAGGTGAACGCACCCTCGGCCTCGTCTACTCTTCGATCGAGTCGGTCCGGGAAAGCATCGCCACGGGCAAGGGCGTGTACCAGTCGCGCAAGCACGGGCTCTGGCGCAAGGGCGAGACCTCCGGGGCGACGCAGGACGTTGTGCGCATCCGCCTCGACTGCGACTCAGATGCGCTCGAGTTTAGCGTCGTGCAGCACGGCGCAGGCTTCTGCCATCTCGATCGTCCTTCTTGCTTCGGCGAGACCAGCGGACTTTCCGCGCTTGAACGCACACTACAGTCTCGCCTTGAGTCTGCCCCCCAAGGATCATATACTCGGAGGCTGTTCAGCGACCCCGAGCTGCTCAGCTCCAAAATCATGGAGGAGGCGGACGAGCTGTGCCGCGCAGAAACGAAGGAAGAGGTCGCATTCGAGGCCGCAGATCTCCTGTACTTTGCGCTGACGCGCTGCGTCGCGGCTGGCGTTGGTATCGCCGACATTGAGCGCTCTCTGGACACCAAGGCAAAGAAGATCAGCCGGCGCGCAGGCAATACCAAACCGCAATGGACCCAGAAGGCTACCGCAGAGACCAGCGCAGCCCCGAAGCCTACCCCAGTATCTGTGCCTACGCCTGCGCCCGCGGTCGACGTCAACGCCCCCATCCGCATGCGCACTTACGATCTCGCAGCTGCCTCCCCCACGGAACGTGCCCAGCTCCTGCGCAGGCCCGTGCTGAAGTCGGACGAGATGATCGCGAAGGTGAAGCCGATCGTGGACGACGTGCGCACGCGCGGCGACGCGGCGCTGCTCGAGCTCACCGCCAAGTTCGACCGCGTGCAGCTCGACGCGACCGTCATCCGCCCCCCATTCGCGCCCGAGACAATGCAGATCGCGGACGACGTGCGCGCCGCGATTGACGCTGCGTACGCGAACATCCGCAAGTTCCACCAGGCGCAGGCCGACCAGGACACGCTCGTCGTCGAGACGATGCCCGGCGTCGTGTGCTCCCGCTTTGCGCGGCCCATCGCACGTGTCGGGCTCTACGTTCCCGGGGGTACGGCCATCCTGCCCTCCACCGCGCTCATGCTTGGGATCCCCGCGCAAGTGGCAGGGTGCCGTGAGATCGTGCTCGCGACCCCGCCGCGCCCGGACGGGTCGATCTCCCCGGAGGTGATGTACGCCGCGCAGCTCGTCGGCGCGAGCGCGATCCTCAAGGCGGGCGGCGCGCAGGCGGTCGCCGCACTCGCGTTCGGGACCGCGAGCGTGCCCAAGGTCGACAAGATTTTCGGCCCGGGCAACCAGTGGGTCACCGCCGCGAAGATGCTCGTCCAGAACGACACGGACGCGCTCGTCGCGATCGACATGCCCGCGGGCCCGTCCGAGGTGCTGGTGCGTCCCCTTCCCTCGCGTCTTGCTCTCGATCGGTGTGGTTCTGGTGCTCACGTGTGCGCGTGCTGCAGGTGATCGCGGACCACACGTGCAATCCCGCGTTCGTCGCAGCCGACCTGCTCTCGCAGGCGGAGCACGGTGTCGACTCGCAGGTCGTGCTCGTCGCCGTCGCGCTCTCCGCTGACCGCCTTGCCGCGATCGAGGCCGAGGTCGACGCACAGGCGCGCGCGCTGCCCCGTGTTGCCATCATGCGCGAGTCCGTCGCGAAGAGCATCATCGTGAAGACGAGCACCGTCGCGGAGGCGCTTGCGTTCAGCAACGACTATGCCCCGGAGCACCTCATCCTGCACCTCGAGGACGCGCCGGGGGCTGTTGCGGCTGTTGAGAACGCTGGTAGCGTGTTCGTCGGGCCGTTCTCGCCAGAGAGGTATGTCGTTACTACAATCTATTATGACCCCCGTCTCACAAAATACTCGCAGCTGCGGCGACTACGCGTCGGGCACGAACCACACGCTGCCGACGAACGGCTATGCACGCCAGTTCAGCGGTGTGAACACGCTCTCCTTCCAAAAACACATCACCTCGCAAGAAGTCACTGCGGAGGGCCTGAAGGGGTTGGGACCTATCGTCGCCACCCTTGCGGATTGCGAAGGACTCGGTGCCCACGCGAACGCGGTACGCATCCGACTACAAGCGCTCAACCAGTCATAGTAGACGGTGGACGACGGAGGCGATTTAAAGCACGCAGAGAAGAATTTGTAAAATGATATGTAAAGTAGCAGTGCAATGATAGCAGCGTGACCAGTAATATAAAGTCTAGGGCCCCTCAGGAGGACATGGATATAACCTCGCGCGCTCGCCTCGCTACAACCCAATATCTACGTAATGTGCAATGCGGGGCGAATTAGTTGCTCCGGTAAAGGGCACGCTTCGCAGCCTTGACAATGACGCTGGTGTCGGGGAAGGTGAGGCCCTCGAGGTTGACGGCGTACTGCAGTCCAAGTCAGCTATCTTATAAGATATAACAGCCTGCAGATCGTACTCACGGGAGTGGGGACATCGGCACCGGTGACACGCTCAACGGGCGCATCGAGGTAGTCGAACGCCTCGCTCTCGACGATCTGGGCACAGATCTCGCTGCCAACACCGAACGCAGGGTAGCCACCCTCAGCGACAAGAAGCCTGGGACGGGTCTCAGCCATGAGGTTTAGAGAAGCTAACATGAGGCAGACGTACCTGTTGGTCTTCTTGACCGACTTCTTGATCGTGTCGATGTCGAGAGGGCGGATGCTGCGCAGGTTGATAACCTCCGCCTTGATGCCCTCCTTCGCGAGCTCCTCAGCGGCCTCCATGCTGTGGCCGACCATCTTGCTGTGCGCAACGATGGTCAAGTCGCTGCCCTCACGCTCGACCTTGGCCTTGCCGATGGGGAGGAGGAAGCCGTCCGACATCGCCTCCGAGGACATGGGGAAGGTCACACCGTACATCAGCTCGTTCTCAAGGAAGACAACGGGGTTGGGGTCCCGGATGGCAGACTAAAAGTGGCGCCAGTGAGTTTGCGCGTACGAGATGTCCTGATCCAAGAAGCGTACCTTAAGAAGACCCTTGCAGTCCTCCGCGTTCCAAGGGCTGACGACCTTGAGACCGGGAACCTGGCCGTACCACGAGGCGTAGTCTTGTGAGTGCTGGGCCGCAACACCGGCGGCGGCACCGTTGGGACCACGGAACACGATTGGACAAGGAAGGACACCACCAGACATGTAGTGGGTCTTGCCAGCGGAATTCACGATCTGGTCAATAGCTTGCATGGCGAAGTTGAAAGTCATGAACTCGCAACTAGGTTATAGTTAGCTGCTGCTGCAAGCCAAAACGGGGCAAGGGCACGCGTACATTGGCCTGAGACCATCGAAAGCGGCACCGATGGCAAGACCAGCGAAACCCATCTCAGTGATGGGCGTGTCTACGACACGCTTCTCGCCGAACTTGTCAAGAAGACCCTTGGTGACCTGGATACAACCATGAGAGGATGTCGTGGCAGTGTTCGGGGCGAGCGAGCGTACCTTGTATGCACCGTTGTACCGGGCAACCTCCTCACCGATGATGAAGACGTTCTCGTCCCGCAGCATCTCCTCCTCCATTGCTGCGTTCAGGGCCTCACGCACGGTCATCTGAGCATCTTGTGTCATCGGCATGTACACGGAAAGCGGTGTGAGAACGCACTGTATGCTCGCTCTGCGAGGCATATCCCCGAGCAAGGCGCGCGCCGGATATCCGGGCAGGCTTGGCCAACCGCGCACGGGTGAGGGCGGGGGCGAGACGGGCGAAGGTGAGACGCGAGGCCATGTCTTTTGGGTGGGAGAGCGGGAGGGGAGGGAGGAGGACGTGGACGGAGACGGTGAGGGGAGAGGCCCAATTTTTGGATGGAAGAGGTGGTGAGGTGGCTCGGACGCGCTCGGGACGCACGGGCAGAATTGGTGAAGCGCCCCCCAAACACTCCAAATCAACCCCCGTCGTCCCACACCCTCCCGCATCGCACGACCTCCTCCCGCCGTCCGACTCGACGTCCCCGTAATCGTTCCCAACAACCGCAATGGCCGCAAAACCGGTCGTTCTCCTCACTGGCGCATCCAAGTGCATCACGCGCTAGACTTTTCCGGTCCATTTCCAGCGGCTAATATACGGCATGTCGCAGAGGCCTCGGGCTCGCAATAGCCAAGATTCTCCTCGAGACTTTCAACGCGAATGTGGTCGCGCTTTCTCGCACAAAAACCCCAGAGCTACTCAGTCTGGGTGATGCGCATGCAGATTCGCTCCTTGCTCTCGAATGCGATGTGTAAGTCTGTGCCGTAGCTTCCGCTTAATTTGCGTCCTCAGCATAACGAATATAAAGTGCCGACGAAGCCGCCGTGCGCTCCTCTGTATCGCATGGTCTCGAGAAATACAAGCGCATTGATGGTGTGATCCTGAACGCCGGTGTGCTTGAACCTCTGGGCAAGATCGCGTCGGAGGACATCTCCTTGGACCAGTGGAAGAAGCACTTCGATGTCAACTTCTTCTCGCTGGTCACCGCTATCCGTGCCACGATCCCAGAGCTGCGCAAAAGCCCTCTCGGTGGTCGACTGGTGTTCGTCAGCTCGGGCGCCGCAGTCGGGAACACGCCGTCCTGGGGCCCATACAACGCCGGCAAGGCGGCAATGAATAGTCTCTGCAGGTCAGTTGGCATCAATGACTTGTTGTGTACCTGTGCTTACCCGTAACTTAGGACTCTTGCTGAAGAAGAGCCTGAGGTGACAAGTGTCGCTCTGCGTCCAGGCATGGTTGATACTTCCGTATGTCATCGGCCAGAGGAATCCAGGTTGTGTCTGCTCATCTCGTGCACCTCGTGTCTAGATGCAAGGTCTTATCCGGAGCAGGGGGCCCTCCACCATGGAGGCGACCGTCCTCGAGAAGTTCACCGAAGCGTACGCGAAGGGCGAACTGGTGAAGCCTGAAGATGCCGGGCATGTCATCGCCGCGCTGGCGTTGAAGGCCCCGAAGTCCCTGAGCGGGCAGTTTTTCAGTTGGAACGAAGAGAAGCTCCAGGAGTTCAGGCGGCAGTAACAAGACACAGGTCATGCAGGAGCCATTGCGCCAATATGAAGCAGAATATATCCGAAATGTATGAATGTGTATAGTTGTGGCATTTCCTTTCCTGCCCGCCTTTCCGATCTACGTCTACCCCGGGTTCGTTTATCGCGCCAACCCTCGTGGCGTGACGTCCGGTCAGCTTAGAAGGCAGTCAGAGTCGATGAGCATATAAGAGAACGACAGACGGCTCAGTGATTATCGTACGTATCCCCGGTATGGCCACCTCCACCACGGTAATGTGCCTCGCGCTTTCTAAAATCAAGTTTGCACTCGCTCATTTATCTTGCAGGGTTGTACGCGTATCGATGTACACCACCACATGTTCCCCGCCTCTATAGGGAAAGCCGGCCTGAGCGCAAAGGTCGGGTGGCTTACGCCTCCAGAGAACCTTCCATGGATACCAGAAATCAGTTTGCAAGCAATGGATCAGCTCGGTGTACGGACCGCCGTCCTCTCCCTTCCCGCTGGGCTCCCCGCTGGGCCTGCAGGGGACGCGAACAGGGCCGCTGCGCGCGAATTCAATGAATATGCTACGCAGATATGCGACGAACACCCTGGGCGGTTCGGGTTCTTCGCTTGCTTGCCTGATCTCTTCGACACGAAAGGTGCGTGCAGCGGCGTGCTATTGTGCAACGACACTCACGGATCCATGATGCAGGCGTGTTGTCAGAGATCGAGCATTGCTTCGGCCTTTTGCCGTGTTGGGGCATCGCCATGTCGTCTTCGTATGGCGAGGGTGCGGGTGCTAGTAGGTCGGCCTGCGTTTGTTGCTTTGCACCATCGCTGAGCGGTCCGTAGAATACATCGGGGACGACGCATTCGATCCAATCTGGGAAGAGTTGGATCGACGAGGCGCAGTGGTCTTTTTGCATGGTACCCAGACCGCGTCGTCCACGCCGTACCCACATCCGTTCCTAGGCATCCCGGTGACTGAAGTGAGTCCTTATGCAGTGCCGGCGTATAGCCCCCTTTAATATCCGACACAACCAGGTGCCAAACGAGACCTTCAAAGCAGCTGCACACCTTGTCGTCACAGGCAAGAAACGCCGCTGGCCGAACGTCAAGATCATCCTCGCGCACCTCGGTGGCAGCACGCCCTTCCTCGCACCGCGTGTCGCAGTGTTGTCCGGACACATGGGCTGCTCGCTGTCCCCAGATGAGATCCTGGAGGACTTCAAGACGTTCTACTACGACACAGCGCTGAGCAGCCACGAGACGACCCTGGCGGCGATGCGCGCGTTCGTCAACGACTCGCATCTGCTGTTCGGCACGGACTTCCCAGGTGCGTCCCCGAGTTGTCGTGGTCAGAAAGAGGAGGGTTGTGTTGACGTCCTCCGTGCGCAGCTGTTAGCGTCGGCATGGTGGAGTGGTACACTGAGAATGCGGATACGTTCTTCGCGGATGATCGCGACGCGCTCGACCGGGTCATGTACCAGAACGCCGAAGCTCTTCTGCCCATGTAGTCAAATCTGTCATCTGCTAGGTTCGTGGGACACTCGAATACTGTCTGCTGCTAGTCGCATGCGTAGCGCTGCTCCTGTTGTATATAGACGAGTGTCGACCAATGTCAAGAATACATGGCTCTAGGTTTAGTATTTGCGCTGGACGATGGATCAATACGAATGTCAAGATCAGATAGCTATACGACGCGGGTATGGGTATTAGGTGCGGTATTAGGGTATGGGCGTAAATCGTAAGCATAGCAGTTGTTCAATGTTTCTCCTGCAGCCATTGCAGGATGTCGTTATGGACGGGGGATATCGACAGGAGCGCTTGGCCGTGGTGCCCGTCTGGGTCAAAGCGCAGACCCTTCCGGATGCCATGTGAGGTAAGATAGCGCCGTACGCGCTGAGAGAAAATGCAGTCAGTATGCGGCAGAGGGCAGAATATCGGATGAGAAGCTCACTGTAGCGTCGATGATGGAGTCCTTGCCGCCGAGCACGAAAAGGGTCTTCTTAGGGTCCCGCGCGTTCGGGATCTCCTCGTACCAGAGGCAGTTAGAAGACCAGTCGAAGTGGCGCTGCAGGAAGTTGGCCACGCCCAACTCGGTGCCGACGAAGTACTTGATAATAAGATCCAGCCCCTGCACGAAGGACAGTCAGGGAACCCATCGAGGGACCGAGCAGAAGAGAACTCACGTCTGCGCAAGGCCGGTATATGAAGTTGTAGCAGAGGTCTAAGTCATAGCATGTTAGCCCGAAGCGTCGACTAGGGTCTAAAAGATACGTACCTCCTTCCCAGGAACAGAAGGTGACCGGGTCCACGAAGCACGACCGAGTGATCATTTGAGAATACGTCTTGAGCATCCATGCGTGTGAGAATGAACCACTGCGAGTTGGAAGCGGGTCAGATACACTCAGGAAGAGTACAATGTCCTCTCACTTCGAGTGGCTGAGCATGGTGACGCCTTTAGGGGTCCGCAGGCTATCCGTAGCCTTGCGCGAGTTGACAGGGGCCTTCTCCTCCGAATCAGAGGAATCCGAAGAAGGTTCGTCGAGGTCAGCCCAACCGAGCTTCGCCAGAAGACTGGCAAGGCATGCCGTCATCTCTGTCCTGCCCATGGGGCGCAAGAAGCGAGGGTGAAGGATTTCTTGACTGACGTGTGGCAGAAGAGGAACAAGGATGGGATAATCCGGAAGCGAACGGAACATATGAACAAGGAAGCGACGGTATTGCGTTAGGCCAAGCCCGAGGCCGTGCATGAAGACGATCGGGCGAGGGCCAGTACGCGCGTTCCAGTTTGGCGGGATGCGCAGAACGTACCTGCGTGGTTGTGCGTGTCAGAGAGACGCGTAGCGAAAGTGAAATGACAGACGTACTCAAGGCCCTCGTGTACCTCGACCTTCGCGTTCCAGTTGGACCTCATACTGTGGCGCAGGTAGACGTTGCCCAGCGTTACCCCAATGTACCATATGAGCGGCCTCCAAGAGACATTGACAGGGTCCAGAGTGAGACGCATAGGGGGTACGGCGGGGTTCGAGCCGTGAGGAATCTTCACGCCCGCACGATCTTCGACCATATGGGTGACCTCGAGGAGTACTTTCCGGTGAGGTTCGGACACCTTGTCTATCCCAGGAAAGGCAGAGTTGAACATGGACCAGTAAAGCCACGTATACACTTCATGCCGGCGGATTGACGACCATGGTGCCTTGCCGAACCTGCATGCGCGGCATATGAAGTTATGCTTTCCGTAACATAGATGGGATGAACGCACCATGTTCTCAGGTAGTTGCGGAAGTCTACTGCGCGAGGGTCATTGTAGTCAAGGACCGTAAGCGTCTCCTCCGGGCTGCCCGGTCTGTCAACGTCCAGGGTCTCCTCATCGTAATCTTCGGGTAAGGACGCAAGGCCAGCTCGAAGAACGCGCTTGAACACTGCCTGAAGCTCGAGCAGGTTTCCGGCACCGGTGGGACTTGGGCCAGAGATGAACGCAGTGAGGTTGTAGTGGTACACGCTGAAGAAGACCTGCAAAACGGATAAGCTTGCGGACTGAATAGGGAATGATCACTGGGTCTGACCTCACTGAGCGCGAGCGCGAATAGACCGCAGCCGCGCCATGCGAAGGTCCAGATGAGGCCAGAGTGCAGCGCGTAGATTACGAAGGCCCAGGAAAGGGGAACGATGGACCAGATGGGGAGGACCGCGAAGAAGAGGACGAGATAGAATGTGAGATCACGCCTTGCCGGGGTGTGCAACTTCTCTGCGAGGTCGACGACGAGCTTCTCCGCCTTGGACTCCATCGGTCCTGTCTACGGGCGTCGCGAGGCGTCAGAGGCCTCTGCAAAAGAGTGGAAGAGCCGTGACGAGACGAGGACCTGGGAACAGGGGGACAGGCTTTTGACCGTCGTCGCAGGAGCAACGTCGCGTACGGGCGGCTGGCAGGGCATCGTGCGAGGTCGACCCATCATCGAAGAACGTGCCGACACCGGGCTCACGGCGCAAAAATGGCCTCATTTGCGTGTCTGCGGCACACGCGAACCAAGAGCTTCGCGCGTATATATGCACGATATTCTGCTTCGCTATCCCACCACGTCCGACGATGAGCGCGACGGTGTACGTCGGCCAAGAGAGAGTCGGGCGGGGACGGTTCGGGCCACGCGAGCGGGTGATAGCCATGTGGGCGAAGGATGACGCTGTTGGCATTGGCACGGACTTGCCCGCATTTCGGCCGACATCTCGTTTTCTTCAACGCCCCCGCTCCCTCCCTCCCCGTTCATCCTACCATCTTGTTCTCTCCAGCAGGTGCTGCTCGCCATGATTCGTAGTGCTCTCGCCTCTGCTGCCCGTCCTGCGCTCAACGCCGTGCGTGCTCTTGACATCTCTGCTCAAAACACGTGCCAACATTTTGTTTCACTCACAGAGGACCGCTACCACCCTCTCCGCTGGCTTCCCCCGGGTCACCCAGAGAGTGCGTCGAACACCTTATCTACGCGCCAATGTCGGGTGTAACTGAACTTCTCTTGCGCAGCTCCCCACCAAGTATGGTGGTGTCTACACTGTATGTCTGCTGGCAGCGCGGAGAACGCACGCTTCTGAACTTTGTATTCACTAGGTGACCCTCATCCCCGGAGATGGTATCGGTAACGAGATCACGGACTCCGTGAAGGAGATCTTCGAGCACGTCAACGCTCCCATTGAGTGGGAGCAGTACAACGTCTCGGGCATGTCGTCCGAGGGCGAGGACCTCTTCAAGCAGGCTATGGAGAGTCTGAGGCGCAACCGTGTCGGTCTCAAGGGTATGCATATGATCTCCAGCGTATCAGTTATGCCATATAACGCTTCACGTCGTAGGCATTCTCTTCACCCCCATTTCCCAGTCTGGTCACATCTCGTGGAATGTCGCCATGCGCCAGCAACTCGACATTTACGCGTCCGTTGTCCTTTGCAAGTCTCTCCCCGGCTTCCCTACGCGCCACAACAACGTGGACTTCGCCATCATCCGTGAGAACACGGAGGGTGAGTACTCTGGCCTTGAGCACCAGAGCTTCCCTGGCGTTGTGGAGAGCTTGAAGGTGTCCACGCGCGCAAAGGCCGAGCGCATCTGCCGCTTTGCGTTTGACTTCGCGCTCAAGAACAACCGCAAGGTAATTTGGTACGGTTACACGCGTAAGACGGCACGTTCACACCAGTCATTTCCCAAATCAGAAAGTCACTTGCGTGCACAAGGCCAACATCATGAAGCTCGGTGACGGTCTGTTCCTCAACACCTTCCGTCGGGTGGCTGAGGACTACAAGTCCACCGGCATTGAGTTCAACGACATGATTGTCGACAACACGTGAGTGATAAAGCAGCCTCAGTTTTGGATAATACTCACCCATTCTCGGCAAATAGCTCTATGCAGCTGGTAGCTCGTCCCACACAGTTCGATGTTATGGTCATGCCCAACTTGTACGGCGCCATTGTATCCAACATTGGTGCCGCGCTCGTTGGTGGCCCCGGCATCGTTCCTGGCTGCAACGTTGGCAGGGTCAGTAACTCTCGTGTTCGACCGACTGCAGCCCCGCGTACTCAATGGGACCGTTTATCACTTGCAGGAGTACGCGCTCTTCGAGCCTGGTTGCCGCCACGTCGCCAAGGACATCATGGGCACCAACCGTGCCAACCCTTCAGCGATGATCCTCAGCGCGACCATGATGCTCCGGCACCTCGGGTACGTGTTCCATTGGAGTTGAGAGATATCGCGTCGTGCTAAATACAACGGCCAATTTTTAGTCTCGACCACTTGGCGAACAGCGTCGCGAGCGCGACCTTCGACGTTATCAACGCCGGCAAGGTCCGCACCGCAGACATGGGCGGTAAGCTTCATTTCTCTGATTAAGCAGGGTCCTCTGTTGCTCATATTGCGATCACTTCCCCACAGGCTCTGCGACCACGTCAGAGTTCACCGCGGCTGTCATCAAAAACCTCAACTGAGCGCTCGGTGATTGTAGAGGACGGGATGGACCGTGGTGAGCAGAGCGGGAGCGCCGAGCATGGACAACTACGTCGTTTCGTCTGGTAATGTAGATGTAGTGTACACGATGGCCTAACGTATCATACCTCGCCTCCTAGAGTGCCGTTTACCAACGTAGATGTGGGTTCTCCGTGTCATGGGATGCTGCTCAGATCGAAGTCGTTGAATAGCGCATCGTCGTCCAGCGCGGCGTCGTATTCGTCTTGTTCATGAGACTCTTGTTTGAGTTTCTTGGTTGTAGGTTCTTCGTGTGGGTGTCCCGCCGGAGCTTCTGAACCTTCTGAAGGTTCGACCTTGACGAATTTGTGTGCATCTTCTGCGCCCGTGCTTGCCTCGTCTGCCCCCTGCTCGCGAGGTTTACGCAAGCTCAATATGGTCGAGCAGCGGACGTCCCCCTGCTGGCCCCAGCCCTCAGACTGAGGCCGGAACTCCGCGTACAGGGCGAAGCCCTTCTTGTTCAGCTCCGCAGGGGAATAGCTCGCCGCGAGGAGGCGCAGCGCGCCCACGATGTGTGGCGCCGTCTGCCGTAACGCCCGGGTGATGTACGAAAACGCTGCCGTAGGCGCGACGGGCGACCCATTCGAAAGTGCATGCCACTGCGACGTCGCGGTCTGGTATAGGGGGCTGGAGCGACAGAGGGAAGCGGGCAAGAGAGGCTGGTTGTTAAATGCGGCCATATAGAGGGCAGCAGGCGGAAAACGGTTACGTACATGCTACATAGTTTGTTTGACAGAGAACGAGTCGTGTTCGTGCGGTGGCGTCGCAGCCGAGTGGTGATGTGGGTGTGAGCTCCTGACTGTCGCGCGGAATGAAAAGGTGGGGGAGCACCGACCGTCTGCCCATGAGCTCTACGTACGGCTGCGCGCCGGTGCGGCTTGCGTCTATGCCGCGCTGCTGGCCGTCGCGGTATATGCCCAGCGAGACGCCTTTGGTAACCGCGTTCATCTCCGTATACGCAGAAGCTAAGCGGGGAGAAAATTGCACAATGAGTACGAGCGACCGGTGTCCTCGCACAGCAATGGGCAGAGCACCGCACAGCCTCGCCGTGCTATTCAGTACTCTGCTCAGGAGCTTTGCAGCGGGGTGGAAAGGAGGTGGATGCGGCGTACCTATGCTCAGAGCTTCTTCCCGTCGGAAGCCCAGTCGTTCCGCGACTACGAACGCCCATGCCATCATTATGGGCGCCCGGTTCACGACGGTGTACTTCGTGCTAATGACCTGCGCGTACACACCGCACCCACACGGCCTCTCGTCAGTAACGTATCCACACAACTTCACGGCGCATCCACAGTGCGTGCCGCGGGCGTCTTGCGCCAACGATACGCATTTTGAACCGCTGAGGAGGGGGCTGGAGACACACCTCCTCGTCGAGAATCTCATTGAACTCGAGGCTGCCGTACGCGTCGCCCTCCTCGCGCGGCTTGCTGGGAAGCAGGTCGTTGAGATCGTCGTCCCGCTTTCGTTTCCGCTGGGTCTTTCCCTGTGGGTGCGCGGAGATGGGGGCGATATGCCGAAAGCGTGAATATGAATTATGTAACGGTGCAACAAGGCATCATGGGCTTACGTCGCTCTTGGAGGACCCTGCCTTGCCCGCCGACGAGACGCCCTTGGAGGAGCCTCCCGCCGTGCTGGCTTTGGACGGTTTGCCCTTGTACCCCGCTTTGCGCACGGCGGCGAGGACCTGCTTACGCAGGTCTTTCTCTTCTATCCCCGCAGATTCGAGCGAAAAATCGGTCAACATGCCCAGTTTCTCCGGGGTATTGTGGGTTTTGTAGCTGTGCAAATTATGAACATCCATAATCTCTGTGGAATGCACCGGACTTACATCTTTCCCGCAACAGCCATAGCCTTGGATGGCGCTATGTTTCCGCTTGTAAGCATCTTCAGGAACGCCGGCAGAGACAGTTTTGATGCGTTCGGGTCTACCATGCTCATTCACGCTCTACTACGTGTGCTCGTTGTATCCTTGTGAACGGAAGGTCTCAGTGGTTGTGAGTTAAGAACCCCGGCGGCTGCTGACGCAGATCCATATAGTGGGCGCTAACCACCGCCTATTGCCGAATGACCAAAAAGGCAATCAACGCCCGTATTGATCGCAAGCAAGTACGCCCGCTTCTCTCAGTACCGCCGCCTTCCCTACGTCTCATCCGCGCTCCGGCTGCTCGCTCGCCACCATGATCAACTACATGCTGCTCGTCTCCCGTCAAGGTACAGCAATCCGCCCTCTCATAGCTCTATGCTCAGGGTCCTGACCGCCGCCCGCAGGGAAGGTCCGCCTGTCGAAGTGGTTCACCACGATGTCGCAGAAGGCGAAGGCGAAGATCGTCAAGGACGTCACGCAGCTCGTCCTCGCGCGTCGCACGCGCATGTGCAACTTTCTCGAGTACAAGGGTGCGTCCCGCCCTCTCTTCCGCTCCACCGCAGCGTGGGCTGGAATCTGACTGTGAGTGTGGGATGCGGGGGATAGACACGAAGGTCGTGTACCGGCGATACGCGTCGCTGTTCTTCGTGTGCGGGATCAGCCAGAGCGACAACGAGCTCATCACGCTCGAGATCATCCACCGGTATGTGGAGGTGCTGGACCGGTACTTTGGGAATGTGAGTGCTGCTCAGGCCATCGCTCGGAGGCCGTACAGTTGACTGGTCTGCGCAGGTGTGCGAGCTCGACCTGTACGCAATGGTGCTACCCCGACTATGTGCACTGCTCATGCGTTTTCTTGCGCCTACAGCATCTTCAACTTCCAGAAGGCGTATGCGGTCAGTGGACAGCTAGGTGCTGGTTTGGCCGTATATTCACGCGGGGATGCAGATTCTCGACGAACTCATCATCGCGGGAGAACTGCAAGAGTCGTCCAAGAAGTCAGTGCTACGGGTGGTAAGTCCGTTCTGCTTCGCCGTATCACCTTTTGTCATGTGGACACCGCCTGGTCCCAGGTCACGCAAGCAGACAGCATCGAGGAGCAAGAAAACAGCGAAGATACCATGGCGCGGCTGGGCAGCCTCGGCTCACGAGGTCCCTAGGGCGGCCGTCCCCCTTGTCCCTTCTGTACATGTACGATCGTATATATGGATTTCCCGGAAGTCAGGATGCGAGAGAGTGCCGGTGCGAGTGAATGCGGATATGCGTGCGGGATGGTACAAATGCAGGGATACGATGCGGAGGTGTCCGTGAAAGCGAAGAGGGGCTACTACTTATGTGTTCGACGAGGCTGATGCGCTCGGCGTCATAGTGGCCGGCGCAGGCTTGGGCGCAGGTTTGCGCCCGTTGATGACGTGCCACCGGACGAGGTCCAGGGTCGCGATGGAGTCTTCGACGGAACTATGGCCCGCCGCGCCTGCCGCCTGGATGGTCTGACCGAGGTGTTCCTTGACCCTGACACGACATACAGTTTAGTGGACATGTCATGAACATCACACCACCAGCACTCACAATGCCCGCAGCGCGCGCCGATATGGTGCCCCCGCGGGATGGGGGAACAGCACGGCGGTGTCGACGCAGCGATGGTGAATCATGCGCAGCGTCTTCAGGTCGTTCTCCAACGCGTGGCCGATGATGATGGTTTCCGAGCTGATGAACGCGTCCATCGACCGACGGATGGAAGCCAGCGGGAGGCGCGCGCTCCCGAGGTTCTCTGGGGTGATGCCCGAGAAGCGCGTGTTGTAGTCACTGTTTTCGATACCCGTTCAGTACACCGGGGATGTAGAATAGAAGGAGAAGGCTAGGGTTCGCACATCACTTCGACGCCTTCGTCCATCCGGACATACTCGTCGAATATCTCCTGCCCGGCAGAATCCACGACGGAGACGCGCGCGACGCGCATCCCTCCTGTCGTGTATATCATCTCGCAGTCGAGTGCGACGGCATCCAGAGCGGTGTCATCGGAGCCTGCGGGTGGCCGTGTATGCGTGAACGCGTGTCGCCGGTGGAGGTCCTCTGGGTCGGTCTCGTAGAAGACGTGTGGGCCGGTCTGACAGCCCTCTTCGTCTGGTGTTCGTGAGCAACACGTAAATACGCGTCTCTTCTCGCCTAACGAACTGTTGTGAGTACTGGTGTTGCGTCGCAACGATGCCGCCCAAACACGCACCGTTCACTTTCGACGTGAACGCCTTTCCCCAATGGAAGCGGCACTCATCGGCGTCTTCCTGACGCTTGACTTGGAATTTCTGATTGCACCGGTCACACGTCATGACGGAGCCCTCCTCGTGCGGCTTGTCCCCGCCAGGGCCGGCGGGCACCTCCACAATATATCCCCACTTCTTCAGGTCGTCCAGGGAGAGCATGTACGGCTCGAGCTGTGCCCCGGAGAGGCGCAGCGCGGCGACCTTCTTGCGCATCTCCTCGCGCGCCTGTACCTCCGCCTCTGTGCCCACCGACGCGTGCGAGGCGTTGTCGGGCTTTGGGCGCCGCTTGAGCGCGGCTATGGATGAGATCACGGCCTGCGCCAACTCGGGGTCAATGCATGCTGATATATTTGGACTGTATGCACTTACATTGCGGTACGTAAGTTTGGAAGATTTCTTGTACACTTCCTCTTCCTGCTTGAGTGCATGCTCGCCTGCTAATGTCGGATTGGCGCGGAGTATGTTCTCATAAAGAATGACGAAATGGTCATATAGGTTCTTAAGCATAGCCTGTATAGATCGTCAAGCAGCGGATGCACGGAGTCTAGCAGTAACACATACTTGGCGAACGGGTATAGGTACTTGCGACTGGGCCGCGCTGACCCGCAGGACAGGCACACCGGTCTGTTTCACGCGCGGGTAAGCAACGGTGGGATGAGAGCGGAACATACGGGCTCACCGACGTTGTTTGGGGGCCGGAGGGCACCGCTACTGGCCGCTGAGATGTCCCTGTTCTTTGCAGCTTCTTCGGAGGTTCGCTTGAGGACGTTCCATTGCTAGGGCCGGCAGTGCGCAGGGGAGAGCTGATTGGCCGTTTGGCAGGTATTGAGGCGGACGCTACCGCAGCTGCCGAGGTTGTCCGTCTGGCAGGGGTAGAGGTGCCCGAGGGGGCTGGCTTAGGAACATCGACGGGCACTGGCGTGACTGGGATCTGGGTGATGTCGGAACTGTGGCTGAAGAGACAGTGGGCTCGTGTGCAGTGGGGCTTCTCCGGACATGGGAGGGTCTGGAAGAGCTTCAGGGTCGGGAACATGGCCGCTTACGCGCACCCACAGTATCCCAGATATGTCGTAGCGCGCCGTAGTCAGCTCAGGGTATGTCCGGTCGGTGTACGCGTGCGTAGACGGCCAGGAAGGGGGAGAGCGTAAACAGAGGAATGACGGCGCGGTCCAATCACGGACCGAGCCGAGATGCGAGCAAAACGCGTTACACATCCCGTATGACATCCGTGACCGATCTTTCCAGTCACACACCGCACGCGTTCGTGCGCCTGCAGCAAGTGGCCGCGCCGTCATCTGCGCCAGCGGCGCTGCCAGCAGCAGTCGCGCGCAGTGAGACTTCTGGTCATCCCATCGCGCTGTGTTGGCGTTTGCGAATGCGAATGCTCGCACGATAAATATGTTGCAGTCGCAGCGGGCTGGAGAGAACAGATTGAGTGGATTGGTGTCCGGCTGCTATTCGAGATGCCGGCGACGGTCGGTCTTGGCAGCAGCCGTAGAGAGCGCGGCGGCATCCGCTGGCACGCGCAGAAGCCGGGAGCCGGCGCCTATGAAACGGATGGGGACGCCGACGGTTTGACGAGCAGCCGCCATCGAGCATCCTCCGCAGTCCTCCTCGTCCCACATCCATAAGAGGGCCTCTCCCCCAAGCCCCAGCCGCACGCGTACACCATGGCCCGCTCTCCGCCACGCAGCAGCAAGAAGCGTCCAGAGGCCATCCAGACCTCTATCGACAGGATAGAGTACGCCGTCACCACTTGCGCGCTGTCTGACCTATTCAAATTGACCCGTTGCTACCAGGGCAGACCCCGCCCACCATCTTGCGGGGCCTTTTAGGCCGCAGACGTGAGCGCCCACTTGTCGCCTGCCCCGCCTTCGGCTCACCCTCTCTCTCAGTCCTTTGGGTCAGTGGCCTTCCACTCCATCCCCTGTCACCCCTTCCAGGTCTTCGTCACCAGTGGTTCGCTGGTCCACCGAGTCGCGTGGCTTCTGGCAAGACCTCAAATCTTTGCGATGGGTCGTCGTCCCGAGTGCGTCATCTCTCCATTCACGCTCGGCTACGCCCCCTAACGCGGACGCGAAGGCTCGTCCTTGAAGATCCTCCTGCTCGTGTTCATACTATGGGCCAACTGGGAGCTCCTCGCGCCATACATTGCAAAGGACACCCCCAACCCCTTCGCTGCCCTCCTCTTCATCTCCCACCGGATACCGGATACCCCTGAAGATGACCCGCGTTATCAGAAGGGCTACCTTGATCTCGCCTTCCTGGCCTACTATATCGTCTTTTGGTCATTCATTCGCCAGACTATCACGGTGTACCTGTGCAGGCCCACTGCTAAGTGGTTTGGCATTCGGAGGGAAACCAAGCTGGACCGTTTCGGCGAGCAAGGATATGCCGTGCTGTACTTCGCCTTCACGGGCATATGGGGTCTGGTGAGCGTTCTTCCCACTCCTTCCCGAGGCTCCTCTGAACGTGTTTACAGTTTATCATGAGGGGACTACCAACGTGGTGGTATCGCACAGAGCACTTCTGGCTGGGTATGTGTCTATCCTATCGCGCACGGGTGGCTCGTCTCAATCAGTGTCTCAGAGTACCCGCATTGGAAGATGCAGCCGCAACTTAAAACCTACTACCTCATGCAGGCTTCTTACTGGTGCCAGCAGCTCATCGTGCTGCTGCTCGGTCTGGAGAAGCCGCGTAAAGACTATAATGAACTTGTTGCTCACCACTTCGTCACCCTCTGGATGGTCGGGTGCGTAATGCTTCCGCATGCATCAGAAATCAAAATGCTGATGGTCTCTAAACAGATGGAGCTACCTCATCAACCTAACGTACATCGGCCACGCCGTTTATCTCAGCATGGACATTCCTGACAGTGTTCTCGGGGTGCGCGCATATGCGTGAATTTCTGCGGGTTGCCTCTGACATAGTTCCCGCGCAGCTCTCCAAGCTCCTCAACTATATACAATGGCACAGGACGAAGACTGCGTGCTTCACGGTGTTGCTTGTTGTTTGGACGTATGTCTCTGCCATTCAAATCCACATTCGCTATCTGCTAACGCCGCAGACAGATACTTCCGTCACTGGCTGAACTGGGTCATGCTGTACTCAGTATGGTTCGAATTTGATCTCATGCCGTACGTGTTCTACGCCACCGCTCTCACACATTTGACCTGCGCTCACACCCGGTGCTGCCGTATCTAGCGAGAGTTCGAAACAGTGGTCGCCCAAGGACGGCGTGTGGCTGACGTGGTGGATGAAGTACCAGATGTTCGCGCCGATGCTGCTCCTGCAGTGTCTGAACCTCTTCTGGTACTTCCTCATCCTGCGCATCGCCTGGCGGTACGTGTTCGCGGTCATTCCAGACTTTCTAGCGTCCTGACATATGGGACTCCCTGGTACAGTGCTCTCACCGACATTGAAGTCACTGATGACCGCTCGGACGACGAGGACGAGGGCGAGGACGACGCCGCAGAGGACGAGAAGGACAAGGACGACTAGAGACGACGCCGAACGACGCGACGAACACTGTTATGTGCGAGACGCGACAAAATGATACCTTACCTTATTACGCTTCGTGCCTGTCGCAGAGTCCTGTTCCACTAGTCATAGCTCCACCCACGCGTACATCACCATGCATCGCCAGAGGTCTAAACCAACAATACATCCGATTCCCCGATTCGCTACAGCGCACCGACACATGGTATCATACAACTCCCGGAAAAATACTGGCTACACTATTAGATCGTGCAAAGTCCAAACCCACGGCGACTGGGCACTCGACGGGCACGCCTCCTCACAGGTCGTCGTCGTCCGCGGTGGGCATGGGCGCGGCGGCGGTCGGGGGACCCATCACGCCCTCCATGTCGGAGAAGTCCGACTCCTCCTCCCACTCCTCGAACTGGACCTTTGGCTGGTTCTCCTCCGTGCGCTTCGGCCAGCGCTGCTCGCGCTGCTGGTCGACCGGGTCGCCCGCCGCCATCTCCACCATCGCGTCCATCGTGTACTGTCCGCATCATGCTCGTCAGCCACCGTGCAAGTCGGGCAGGGAAGACGGGACTTACGCGGGCGTCGTTTCCGGCGTTGTGCAGGAACTTGGTGGTGATCTGGAGGTGCCGGCAGACGCGCTCGAGGGAGCGCTTATTGTTCGAGGCGTCGCCCTCGAGCGCGGCGAAGAGGTCGGCGGTGTCCACCACGTAGATCTCCCCTGTTTGGGGCGAGTCTGGGAGAATGTAGTCGAGCCGCTCTATCGCCTGGACCATGTCCGACTTGAGGTACCTAGCAGACCGTTTAGCGTTACGGCGAACACGGAAAAGGGGCAAAGCGCGCTCACTTCACGTCCTGACTGTTGTCATGGAAGACGAGGAAGAGCGGGCCTGCTTCCTTGTGCGTGTTGATGAGGTCCTGTATCCGCTGCTTGAACACGGGCTTGGTCACGATCTCGCTCTCGCCGAAGTTGTAGAACTGCTCTGCGGTTCAGCGTTCCATTCCTCCTGTCCCCAGCGAGAAGAGGGTGGCTTCTCGGGACGTACCTCGCGGTTGTTGGCGACGTAATGCTGCGTGTACATCCGGTGCTCCTTCACGACGAGGTGTCCGTCCTCCTTCACCGGCTCGCCGTCGACCCAGCGCACCGCGCTCCACCCAAACTCGGTCAGCGCCGTGTGGTCCATGTCCCACGCCTCGAAGTCGAGCGCGAGCCACGTGCCGATCTTCGCCGCCCACAGCGTGCGCACGCGCTCGAACGCGAACCGCCGCGCCGTGAGCAGGCTGCCCGTCCCGCGCAGGCGCTTGTTGTTCTTGTCGATGCCCTGTGCGCAGCCGCCACGGACGAGGTCAGTATACGACTTACGCTTGCGGTGCTTCTGGCCGCCGCGCCGCCCACGCTGGCGCCGCACGCGGGAACGTACTTTGATCGCCTTCTTGAGCGCGGCGGGGTCCTTGTACACGTCTGGCGAGCACGTGAGCAGGTCGCCCGCCTGGATGAGGTACTCGGACGTCGGGAGCGGGATCGGCTCGGCGGTGAGCTTCACGGTGTGCAGCCAGTAGCGCATGTACTCGACCTGCGCGGACGAGAACAGCAGGCGCATCTCCCCGTTCTCGAACGTGCCTAATTGGGGAGGGAGGGGGCCGCGCGTTAGCACTCGGGGGTCGCTTCGCGCGAGTCTGACGGACGGCGTGGGACGCACCGAGGTAGAGTTCGATGCCGTTGACACCCTCTTTCCGGAGGGGGTGATCGGGGTGGACGAGCGCGCTGTACGCGATCAGTGCCTTCAGAGGGCTTACGTCCGCCTGGTTTGGGAGGGCCTGATGCCTATTGGCCAATAATTTAGACTCCGGAGTGGCACATTGCGCGCCGCTCGTCGCACGCACCATTCGAAGAAGATGTCAGTGAACCTGTAGTATCCGACCATCGATTGAGGCGCGTTCGTAGCTCTAGGTGCACTTGCGATTGTATCGTTAGGCATGCTGGTTTGCGCTCTGTTGTCGGGGTGGAGGTGGAGGAGGGAGGAAGAGAAGTGAGCTGCCGCAGCTACCACGGTGGCGTGGTGCGTTCTTTGATACCCAAATTGGGACGCGTGCTGCAGCACCGCGCGGGCCGTGGCCCCGGCGCGTCTACAGCTGCGAAACTCGTGAAGGTGTTCGTTGTTTCCTCTCTTGTCTCCTTGTTGCTATGTCCACCGGCCTCGAGCTCTCCATCAAGCGCTACCGTTACGCTTCCTTCCGGCACAACTCAAGAGCGATGTCAACCCAAAGTGATTCTCTTCTTGAAATAAATGGTATCGTCCTCGTGCTACCGCCGTTGTCTCCAAGCAACGCATGGTTGTCCATCAAGCTCAAAAGGGTGCGGTATGCTCTCAGGTAAGGTGTACTGTGGTTATGGAGCCTGATGTTGGACGGAAGGGCGGGCGTGGCGTTGTGAGAATCGTGATGAGAAACACTCGACGTTGAGGCGGGCAAGCAAACCACCTTTCATGAGTGTATGACAAGGTAAAATGCAACACTGTAGCGGCTTGCGCATAAGCAGATAAACAGTGCTCTCAAATGTGCTTCAACTGAGTATGTCCTTTCATCCCGGTGTTCCCCTTAGCGCGTTTCATAAGACGCGTCAAAAAATCAAGCAGGCTTCTAACAGTGCTGGTGAGAGATTGATACACCTTGTTGACGAGTTAACGCGTTACAAAGCAGACTCAACCTCAACCTGCATAGTGAGATAAGTCCTCTGCTCAGCTTTGCGCAGTGCGCGATGTTCGTTGAACCTAGACGATTTCCCAATTGGGCACGCGACACAAGACCCGATCTAATCTGAACCGCGTCGCGTCCGGCGCTTGCTAGCCACTTTGAACGCGTCCTTCGCCTGCGCGACTGCACCTCCGTGCTCTGTACCTCATACTTGCGATACCCTCTATATTTCCTGCTCATTCGCTCTTTGCTTCCGCCACACCTCTCACGACGCACGAGATATCCTACTGCTAGACCTTCTGCTTGCTACTCGCGCTCACGACTCTCAACGTCCTCTTCCCGCCCCGCCGTCCCTATTCATCCCCAGGATGGCGCAGACTGTCCAGCGAGGAAAGCGCAAGCAAGCCGACGACTCTCCGCCTTCAACTCCACCCCCTCCAGGCAAGAAACAGCGTCCGGCAACAGCACGGAAGAGCACCGGAGGACGTGCACCCGGTGGCCGGGCGAGCGACGCGGGTCCCTCCGCCGCGGGCCGTCGCGCTAGTGGGCAGGGGGCTGCCCAGGCTCAACCGCGTAGTGCGTAACACTCCTCCTCCGCGTGTTGGCGCGTCTTTGCGCGTGTATGAGCTGACAGAACGCGTGCAGAGAAGCGTTTCCGCCCCGGCACGGTCGCGCTGCGCGAGATCCGCAAGTACCAGAAGAGCACGGACCTGCTCATCCGGAAGCTACCCTTTTCACGCGTAGTGAGTTCCCCCGTTCATACTTAAAACGTGATGTGCCATGCTGCGGCGGTCTATCACCCCGGGTCCAGCTGCTGGGTGCTGGGTGGCTGAAGCGGCGCAGGGCGCAAGCGAGGACGCGTTTATAGAGAGGCTGACACGCCGCACAGGTGCGCGAGATCGCGCTGGACATGATGACAGACACCATCGATTACGGCGACACAGGTCTACGATGGCAAAGTTCCGCGATTCTTGCGCTGCAGGAAGCGACGGAGGCGTTCTTGGTGCATATGTTCGAAGACGCGTGAGTGCCGTCGGCGGTAATATGCTCCTGCGTGGGAGAGCGAACTGACGGACGTTAACGTACAGAAACTTGTGCGCCATCCACGCGAAGCGGGTGACCATCATGCAACGGGATATTTGGCTCGCGCGGCGCCTGCGCGGGTCGAGCGGCGGACTGGCATGATCATTCAACAGTCGTCCGTGCTGAGTCCCCCGCCCGAGTCAGCCCGACGAGGACGGCCGGAAGATGGGCCCCCTCCAGGCTCGGAGCCGGATGTACTGTGTTCCTGGTCGTCGATTTTTGCTGTTGCTGTCGCGTCTTGCTGCCATCTCTCCTCGATTTGTTCCTGCCTTCATTGATGTTATTGGTTGACTTTCCATAAGCCTCTGCGGGTTTGCGGTTGTCCGTAGATAGGTAATCGAGCCTACCGGCCGAGATGCCGAGTCCGATTTGTACTCCGCACGTCAAAAGCGTCGCCGTAGATGTTGAAGGCACCGAACGTCTAGGAATGGGGTCCCGACCCCCTCTCTAGACCTAAACGCGTCCGCAGACCGTCGTTCATGACCTAAATAGGCAGGTGATCGAAACTCCGCCCAGATCGCTATCTGCGGAAAGCGGTCAGGGTCAAGTGCGCGAGTGGGTCGCCCGTGTCCCCTCCCTCATTTTCATTGCCCATTCCTCCTACCTCCATCTCTACACCTCCTGGCGAGGTTCCCCCTACTACGCTCTTTTTTTTCTTCCTGCTCACAATACGCCATGGATCGCCCGGATGACCATGACCAATACCCGAGCTGGTCTCCTGAGAATGCACGGTGGTTTTATCCTTCGTCATCGCGCTCTGTACGTAAATTGATTGCCTGCGCGTCCTCCCCGCCTACTCACACTTGTTATAGGCAAATGTTCCTGGACAGTCGTCTTCTCAGCAATCGAGAGACAACACAATTGGGAGCTTGTCCAGCCCCTCGGTGTCGGATGCCCAACCGGGGCCATCACATCCTCCCCGACCACGGCCTGCGTACCGTGGGACCACGGCCTATCACCCTACGGCGGCGCTGGCGCCAGCCTCATTCGACCCCCTCCCATCATTCAGCACAGGTTTCCCGCCCATCCCTCCCAGATCCCACCCTTTTGTTCTGTCTCACACCGGCCCTTTCATTCCCCCCTCTCAGCACTCACCGTTGGCTGGTCCGCTCCTCCCCTCCACCTCAAACACAGCATCGGGCTTGCACGTGTCTGCTCCTGTCTACCCGCCCTTCTTGCGGTCTGAGCCAAGTTCCCAGGAGGGCAGCCCCGAGCTCCATGGCCCCCATCATCCCGCGCCACTGCCAAACCCTGCCACCGCTGCAAGCACGCCAAAGCCTGACAAGGGCAAAAAGCGAGCATCCGAGCCCGCGACGGGATCAGCGCCTAAGCGAGCCAAGCTGACGGCCCCGCGGTCAAAGGCTGCGGATCCGGTGCCAAAGCTCAGCGCAAAGGCGAAGGGCAAGCAGCCTGCCAGAGCTACTGCTGCCCAGCTTGCGAGCCACACAGGCCGGCAGGCGGGCGCCTCGAACTACACCGATGAGGACATGGACGCCTTGCTGGGCCTCGTTTCGGAGGATCTCCCAATCGGGCAGAACGCCTGGCTGCGCATCACCGAGAGCTTCAACAACTGGGCTCGGGAGAACGGCCGGCCACCCCGCACACAGAAGCTGCTCAAGACAAAGTATGATGCAGTAAGTCCCTTCCCGCTATAGCACTCCGCATACTGACCAAGACGACATCCAGCTCGTTCGGACTCCGAAGCCCACCGGCAGCGCCTCCGTCCCGCCCAATCATCAGGAAAAGTGCGCACGTGAATGCATATATATGCATGGGTATGCATACCCGACACCTATATACATATATTACATAGCAGGTTGTATTATGCAGACTCTCCACAATGAACCAACCCTTGGAGTGCAGATGCTGCATCGCTATGCATAACCCAGCGCCCAGGTTGAACATGGCACAAAAGGCCAGGATATGCAGA